>CM040189.1:67415789-67450789 GCA_022606455.1 Callitettix versicolor
ACCAGTCATCCATAAATTTTCCTGCAAATGCCGTGGGAGTCCCTCCTTTTTCCAGGCATACAGTCCCTTATAGGAGCGTCGAATAAGTTCTTGTTGTCGACAATTTTCAGTGTACTGTCCAACGATTGTTCTTCTAATTCAGGAAAAACTATGTCACTCTGCAAATTCACTTTAATGATTCTCTTTGTTGTTGTTGTTTTTGTTGTTCTTGTTGTCGTTGTTGTTGTAAGCGGTTTTGTTTTGTTTTTTTTTAGTTCCATTCTTGTCTTCACGATGGCAGCACCTGTACACCACGTTGTACATATAAGTACACTAAGTACAAATAGTATAACTGCTTGTAGTAGTTTCATTTTATAGTGTTTTGTATATTCAAACTGGGGCTGAAATTAGAAAACATTTTATCAGACTTTAAATAATAATGGAAAACATATTGGAACATACTGATGTAGGTCCTTGTAGCTCTTGACAGCAAACACTGAAAATTACTTACTCTAGAAAAAAATATTGCTCTGAAGCCATACATGAATATTCAGAATTGCAGTTGCAGTAGGGAAATTTGAGATGTATTCATCAAATTCGGTTCCTTCACGCTTACCATATTATTTATATAGGTTTTGTAGTGACAATTTAATTAAAACAATGAAAAGGTAGTAATAATTATTATATTTTTTATACATTATATTTTATTGCAGGTAATAATTTAAAATTTAAGTTTAATTTCTTTTCCAAACTATACTTTTTATATTCGCTTATTTTCTGAATACCATCTAAAACAAGGTATTATTCAGATTTTTTTTGGTAAAGTTTAACAAATACACCTTTTTTACTGGAAATTTATTGCTTTGTTGTACCTGCATATTGATTTGATTCAAAAACTCAAAATTAAAGTAATGTAATCAACGACTTGCTTTTTTTAATTTGGTAAGATACACAACACAAGAATACACAACACAGATTTTTCAAATATTTTTACATCTCCTTCAAACGAATTTCAAAAAACGAGGCTACGAAAAAGATCTTTCTTGAGATATTTATAAATTTGTACCTTAGTCTTCAGGTCCCTAAATTCTAAAAAAGGGATCTACTTGGATGTCTGTTTGTCCATTGCGTTTAGATCACTTAAATTAATTTTTTATTTCGAAACAAAGAAATATTTTACAAAATTAAAAATTTGTAAAATAAATATTGTGTCCATACACAGACATGCGAACACACCCACAACACACACACACACACACACACACACACACACACACACACACACACAACACACACCAAATATCGAACAGTCAAGTTGAAAGAAATACTTCTCTTCGCTTGGTTAATAAATTTCATATATTTTTAAAATTTTTATCCTAAGTTTATATTTAGTACTGCGCCAAAGTAAAAGTGTAAAACAATTTCGCCAATAATAAGTTCATAATTTTAACTTAACAATTAATCGCAAACTATTCTAAACTTTAAACTAACGTACTTACAGTTAAAAGAAGTGTATTTATAGTTTAACGCCAAGGCTCGAATTCACAAAGGAGGCTGATATTAAGAAACAAGTAGAATGAAAAATATTGTATGTTGTTTCTACATGTTTTCGTTCAAAAGTACTTACAAGGAAACTTCCTTAAAATACTCACAACCGAAGAAGCAGACTGCTTTATATAATCCAGTATATACTTTTATCCTTGTTCTTTACGTTGTGTTTGTTCATTAAAGCACACAAATTATAATAATAAATAAAATAATATCCTGCATTTATTGACAATTTATTGCAAATTGTTTTTTGAATTACTGAAGTATGTAACAAGGAAAATGCACAAAGCGTTGTTAAATAAAAGAGTTTCCTGTTGGTTTTAAGCTAAATATAATTCTCGTACTAAGTGGTAGTCTAGATAATCACAGAAAAATCCATCGACGTACAATGTTTGTTGAAAAAAACACTGTATATTGTGATGTACGTTTTGGGTCATTTAGTACTTATTATTTATTTATTTTATTTTTTGAATAAACAATTAGGTTCAGCATTTATTCTTAAAAACAATAAATGGAAACAATTAAAAAACCATTAGGTCCACAATTAACTAGCCTACAACAGTTTTCAATAGAAATTGACAATTTATGTTCCCAGGCATAACCTCGACTAAAATTTGAGTGTTGTCGCATGTATTGATTGGTCTCTGAATCTAACTGCAGGGAATATTGCTTCTGAGAAATTATCATAAGAGCAACGCTTTTCTGTCAATACCTTACATTATTCCCGATTTAAACACCACATACAAAATTAAATTAAAGCAATACCATTGTCCACGACTTGTGGAGTAATAGCAGTTTAGCAGAGAAGATTGGCAGCCAGCAGAGAGATTGGTGGAAACATTTACGTAATGGTATAGGCTATTCGATAGGCCTGAATAAAAAAGGTATACCCTTACTTATTTTGGTAATTGTAATAAATTGCAACTGTTTTTTTATTCGAAGCCATTTCGTTTTGAAAACTGTCCGGTTTTATTAGATAAACCTGAAGTTACTGGCTCATTTCTTACCATATTTTTGTTACCGCTGAATAAGTTACCACGAACTTAATTAATAAGAATTAATAAGAAATTTATTAATCTTTATAAATTGCATTTAAATATTTTACATGTAAATCAGTAGAATAAGAGTAAAACTGATTTTAAATTTGATACAGATTATACACCAAATCTAAAAAAGTGATTATTTTATTAAACTTTTTTACCCCTGCAGCATCCAGAACGTCACAATTACTTGATTTTAGTGCCACATTTATGAACCTTTAGCAAATTGATTCTTTCTTTGATCCATTCTCTCTTCTGCTTCTTATTAGGACTTACGTAATTCCAATCTCGACGCAACTTATTACTAGTGCTTCACATCTTGCCTATAACTTTGCCTAAGTTATATGTTCCACTACTTCCATGCTTGTCTTTTCTCTATCCCAACTAAGTAAAGTGTGTTGCACGTAACCTTTTCCTTGTGTGAGTGAGGTTAACCTAGTTCAGTAGCCTGATTTGCTCAATACGTTTCAACAGTCCATTGGCTAAGTCTTTCTGCTGGAGATCCTCAGGTTCTGGAAGCTAGCCAAACACACTTTCGCTTTCTGCTGGAAAGGGCATCACAATCATAAATCGTATATACCTGCAGTCAATGTAAATTGATTTTTAATTCTTACCGTTCAAAGTATCCGCTAGAGCGTTTGTTTTCTTGAGTTAGTGTATTTGAACAAAGGCCTAGGCATCTAAAATTCTAGTTTTTAAGTTTTATCATTTAGGTTATGCTCCTGTAAACGGAAGTCGATTTACATTCTCGAAACATATTGTGTAGATACTACGTAACCAGGTGGTGGCATGTTTCCAACTTAACAAGTAATAACAAAGTAAATTTTTATTGTTAATTAATAATTTTAAAAACAGTACATATTACAAGTTTAGTTAAGGTGATATTATATATAGAATTTACGTTTAGGAACGATATGTGAGTAGTATAATTTCAATATGTGATTTTAGAAAAATACATGAAGTAAAAGCTATTTAATCACGTGATTAATTTGGAAAAGCGCTGAAGTTGGCTAAGCATAGCTATATGGCGTAACAATAGGCTGTTATAGTGTCTTTAGGTTATCTTCTAAATGAACTGGAAACATCCGTTCATTGCAAATATTGCGCAGTTTTCCATTGGATGTAGCATAAAATAAACGTAATTAATAATTATCATATTTAGTTATTAGTTGCCTTTTAGTAAAGAAAGAAAACATATCGTAAGTATTTCTACTTACTACTATTTACGATATACTTTTTTGTAAGCATATCGTAAATTTTCTAAACTGAACGAACATTAACTAAACATAGGTAAATACATATGTTTAGTTAATGTGCGTTCAGATTAGAAATTTTGTTTTTTTTTAATGGTTCTGTAAATATATTTGTGTTGATCACTCTTTCTGCCTCTTATTATTATTTTTCTTTTTCTTGTATGACCAAAATTTGCAACCTCTGACTAATCGATTCTAAAAAATGAAAGCCAATTTTTTATTTTTTATCAGTAGCCTTTTAATCGCTAAATAATAGCATGTTAAACAGCTTGTATAATTGTTTTTTTAATTTGTTATTTATTATACAGTAAATAATAATTGTGATGTATAAATTTCTATAATTTAAAAATGTTATTATTGTTTATGAATCTTCACCTTTGTCCAAAACCATAAATGAAATTCCGATTTAATAAAAATAATACAATTAATTGTCGACAGTTAGTTACCGTACTGGATTTGTCAGTAAAAAGCAACCATTAAGTTTTGTTAAAGAAAAAATTAATTTCGAAGGACGATTTTGAAAAATTCAGGCATGTGAACTTTTTTAAACAAAAAAATACTATTAAGAATTATGGTTATGGAAATACATGATAAATGTAAACAAAATTGGTTAATTCGATTAGTCGTTAGCGTTGTCCAGCACAGATAGACAGACATTAAAGAATAAAATTCTTTTGGTCTCTTAAAGTATACCTCAAAAATTTCAACAACTATTTTACAAGACTACAATACTTTATATTCCATTTATTACGAGGCAACGGGTGACTGCGCAGTCTAGTAAACACAACTACACTATATAAACACAACTACACTATATAAAGTGCGGAACTACTATATAAACACAACTACACTATATAAACACAACTACACTATATAAAGTGCGGAACTACTATATAAACACAACTACACTATATAAAGTGCGGAACTACTATATAAACACAACTACACTATATAAAGTGCGGAACTACTATATAAACACAACTACACTATATAAACAAAACTACACTATATAAACACAACTACACTATATAAAGTGCGGAACTACTATATAAACACAACTACACTATATAAAGTGGGAACTACTATATAAACTCAACTACACTATATAAAGTGCGGAACTACTATATAAACACAACTACACTATATAAACAAAACTACACTATATAAAGTGCGGAACTACTATATAAACACAACTACACTATATAAAGTGCGGAACTACTATATAAACACAAATACACTATATAAACAAAACTACACTATATAAAGTGCGGAACTACTATATAAACACAACTACACTATATAAACACAACTACACTATATAAAGTGCGGAACTACTATATAAACACAACTACACTATATAAACACAACTACACTATATAAAGTGCGGAACTACTATATAAACACAACTATACTATATAAAGTGCGGAACTACTATATAAACACAACTACACTATATAAACACAACTACACTATATAAAGTGCGGAACTATTATATAAACAAAACTACACTATATAAAGTGCGGACCTACTATATAAACAAAACTACACTATATAAAGTGCGGAACTACTATATAAACAAAACTACACTATATAAAGTGCGGAACTACTATATAAACAAAACTACACTATATAAAGTGCGGAACTACTATATAAACACAACTACACTATATAAAGTGCGGAACTACTATATAAACACAACTACACTATATAAAGTGCGGAACTACTATATAAACACAACTACACTATATAAAGTGCGGAACTACTATATAAACACAACTACACTATATAAACAAAACTACACTATATAAAGTGCGGAACTACTATATAAACAAAACTACACTATATAAAGTGCGGAACTACTATATAAACACAACTACACTATATAAAGTGAGGAACTACTATATATAAACACAACTACACTATATAAACAAAAACTACACTATATAAAGTGCGGAACTACTATATAAACACAACTACACTATATAAAGTGCGGAACTACTATATAAACACAACTACACTATATAAACAAAACTACACTATATAAAGTGCGGAACTACTATATAAACACAACTACACTATATAAACAAAACTACACTATATAAAGTGCGGAACTACTATATAAACACAACTACACTATATAAACACAACTACACTATATAAAGTGCGGAACTACTATATAAACACAACTATACTATATAAAGTGCGGAACTACTATATAAACACAACTACACTATATAAACACAACTACACTATATAAAGTGTAAAGGAACTACTATATAAACACAACTTACACTATATAAAGTGCAGAACTACTATAACTACTACTATAAATATAAACAAACTACACTATATAAAAGTGCGGGACTACTATATAAACAAAACTACACTATATAAAGTGCGGAACTACTATATAAACAAAACTACACTATATAAAGTGCGGAACTACTATATAAACAAAACTACACTATATAAAGTGCGGAACTACTATATAAACACAACTACACTATATAAAGTGCGGAACTACTATATAAACACAACTACACTATATAAAGTACAAACTACTATATAAACACAACTACACTATATAAAGTGCGGAACTACTATATAAACACAACTACACTATATAAACAAAACTACACTATATAAAGTGCGGAACTACTATATAAACAAAACTACACTATATAAAGTGCGGAACTACTATATAAACACAACTACACTATATAAAGTGCGGAACTACTATATAAACACAACTACACTATATAAACAAAACTACACTATATAAAGTGGAACTACTATATAAACACAACTACACTATATAAAGTGCGGAACTACTATATAAACACAACTACACTATATAAACAAAACTACACTATATAAAGTGCGGAACTACTATATAAACACAACTACACTATATAAAGTGCGGAACTACTATATAAACACAACTACACTATATAAACAAAACTACACTATATAAAGTGCGGAACTGCTATATAAACACAACTACACTATATAAACAAAACTACACTATATAAAGTGCGGAACTACTATATAAACACAACTACACTATATAAAGTGCGGAACTACTATATAAACACAACTACACTATATAAACAAAACTACACTATATAAAGTGCGGAACTACTATATAAACACAACTACACTATATAAAGTGCGGAACTACTATATAAACACAACTACACTATATAAACAAAACTACACTATATAAAGTGCGGAACTACTATATAAACACAACTACACTATATAAACACAACTACACTATATAAAGTGCGGAACTACTATATAAACAAATAGAAAATTAACTTACGTATAGTAAAAACACATTCACGTGAAAAATATGTCCTCATGTATTTGTAAAATAAAAATTAATTCCAATTTAGAAATAGCATTCGGGAGGAGTACTAACATAATAATACTGTGCAAAAACGTTAAGGCAAAGGTTGCTTAATGTATACTTCCCCGATATTTACTCCAAAATCCAAAATATTTTTCATTTCAAATTCGTTACACAGATTTGAGTTACGTATTTCATATATGGCAACCATTTAAACAAAAACAAATAAATCTAAATATTTTTTTTAAAAGAAACCAAATCAGATTTTTTGGAATATAGCGAGTCTGACATTGCTTGTGGATCATTACTGATGAAATTAAAGCAAAAGCTTAATCACAGTAGACAGATCCGGTTTTAAGATATGTAATGAATAATGTTTCGTCCAAGAACTAGAAAATTATGATTGCTTTTAAACAGTAAGTATCAACCGATTTTAAGAAAGAAGTAAGATTTTCCGGTATTTTTGTCGCTAGTTTCCAAACCTTTCTCGTTCAGAAAATAATTTACTTTAATCGAATTCGTGTTATTGCATTTAATGCTTAAATGAATACTATGTAGATTATAACAATTGAGGCCTCTAGATATAATATGCATATAATCAAAAACTTGATTTTTCAGTAGAGCCAAAGCTTGTATAATGCATTAAACTCTAGTTAAGGTAACTGTACACTTTTTTCACAAGAAGTAGAACAATAAAAAAGATTTTGAATGCAAATTTTAAAATTACAAATAATTTAAAATAAAAAATGAAATAAAAATATAGGCTAGATTATGTGAGTTTTGACTCTTAGCTGTGGATTTTGTTGGTTTTAATTCTTACATTAATGGATTATGTTAGTTTTGACAATGAATATTCACGCAGCTTTACGTGTGATTTTGATTTTTTATTGCAGCTATCTTAAACATTTTCTGTAGCCTTTTCAGGCTTTTGCTCAAGTAGAAAGTTTTATAAAAATTTTACTCTCTGTTACAGGTGTTACTTGTTTTTCCACACTTTTACTAATAAAAAACAGATCACGTGACATTAATCCTGTTCTGCCATTGGTTAATGAACACTTATTTACAAAACGCATATTATCTAATAGATTATATTAGTTTTGATAGTAACTCTGAACATTTATATACTTTTTTCATTGCGTTAAGTGAGTTTTAATAAAAAAAATAAGTTTTGAATTTTCCGCATTATTTGTAATAACAATCCACTGCTAACTAAATTTTTCTCAACTTTGGATCACGTGAGCTTTGAATCTAAAGGCATCAGTTAGAGTTTAGTAAAAGATAATGTTGGTTTATACTTAAACATTTGTATTTTGTAATGTTTGTTAATCAGTATTTTACATAAGTTAAAAATTTTTCAACATTTTTGAAACAGTTGGCAGGATGAGGTTTGTGTGGACTGTAATTTGGCTTCTGTGTGCGTTGTCTTTGAATGCGATTGCAAAGCCTTTATACATCAAGAATGTTCCCATGAACATCGTCAGTGTTCCAAGGAGGATCGTGTCATGCAGACTAGGATTTTTCCGGGACCGGCAAGGGAAGTGCAGGAAAATATTTGGATAGTTTTCGATCTTTGAAAAGTAATAATGTTTGATAACTACAATAAAATACTGCAATAAAAATAGTGTTGTTTTTTAAAATCCCACAATTATTGAAACAAACATGGCCACAGCACGTAGCTGTCTTTCTGGCACGATGAAAGCAAATTTATAAAAAGTAACAATCGAATTGTAAATTATATTTTCTTTTTGAAGACTATTTCCACTGTCATAATCACGGTTAAATTTGAGAAAATATTGTCTTAAATATTTTATTGACATTTCGAACACGTATTGCAATGATGAAAAACATTGTTAAAATCTTATGAGAAAACAGAATGATATTGCTTTTACGATTTTTTTATTAACGCCATTTTAAAATGGTACGACAGATTTTGTTTAGAATCGAAATTGTCTATTACAGAAATCGATTGTTGTGCTAAGTTTGAATCCTATCAAATCTAAAATCTAAAACTGCGAAGCCTAAAGTGCTACAACACACACACACACACACACACATGCAAAAATGGCAAACGAATTCAATAACGGTGTACTATTAGAAAGCCTTTATTGTTATAATGTTAATTGATTTAAAAAATCACACATAACCATCAAGGTTGGCAAAAAAAAAAAAAAAAAAAATGAATACATTTAAAATTGATTATAAGCTGTAATTATTTATATACCATTAATAATCACTATTTTATGTGTAAAATAGCTGGTTGTTGAATTAAGTCTAATTATGCTTAGTAATAAGTATAGAAATATACTAGTGTTTATTAAAAAAAACAGAAATAAATATAATATTTAACATGATAAAATTAACGTTTTTTAAAGCTGCTTATTTTCAGTAATATAAATTAGAATAAATGTTATCTGATACATTTTTTTGTTCCATATGTAAGCAAATGTTTTGTGAAACACGTTGATATGATTTAAAAAAGTTAAAATGATTTGCTGCTTTTCGCCAATATGTAGTTTTGGAATTTTTGAGAGTATTTTTTTAATGTTTTAAAATAATTATTAAATTTTTATGACCTTGCGTCTGTAAGAATATTAATAATTAGAAGGGTAGAAAATGGTTCATTGGAACTTCATTGACTCACTGTAGGTGGGTAAAATGACACCTCAAGTTCAGCCCTTTATTTTTTAACTTAAGAAATTTGGGATCTTTTAAATTCATATGCACTGACTAGGCAGAAGTTTAATAATATCGATATTGGTATTGAAATAATATATATATATATATATATATATATATATATATATATATATATATATATATATATATATATATATACTGTAACCTTCGAAATTTTTTTTTTTTTAATATTAGTGTGTTTTGATAATTAGTGATCAGAATGAATTGTCGTTTATATATCATTATTGACCCTTATAACCGGTGATCATCATAAGGTGTTGATCCATATAACTGGTCGTTGTCTAATTTTTGTGCCGAATAGGATAGTGATAATAGAATAGAATAGTGATAAATTTAATTGAATATCCCAAAAAAATGAACATCTTAATAATTAATTATTCATTTAATTGTTGGTCCAAATAAACATTTATTATTTTATGTGATTTATGTGACTTATGATCGAAATAATTATGCCTCGATCCGTATAATAGGTGATTGGTATTAGTTTTAATTCGTATGTTAGAGATTCTTAAAAATGCAGATAATTATGATCGCTCAAAATGTTTGATCGTATTATGAATATTTTTCTTGATCCAGGTAATTGACAATTTAAAAAAATGAATTCCACGAGATGTGAAATTATTTTGTCAGAAATAATTGGTCTATTGCAAACAAAGTTCAAAGATTAAATTGTTAATCAGTGATTACTCAAATTTAGAAGAACGAATAAATACTATATCGGTAAAAGTAGACAATACATAGTTTTAAATTCCATTTTCCACTTAATAAAGTTTTTGTTTTAAATTATAAGACTTGGGGTATATAGTATTGCAGTTTGAACATGTGTTTTTGTTAATTTTAAATTTTACTATAAAAATTTAAATATCAAATGGATTGTTTATAACTGAATGAAATAAAAACAGAATTATGATTAAATATTGTTAAATTATTGTAAATATTTTTAAAAAAATTGATTAAAAGAATATTGAAGTAACTCCGTCGTTGCTCCAGCCCAAGTCCAGGATGAGAAAAGTAGAATATTTGCGTAGTGGATAATCACTTATGAAATTTAAGAGAAAAAAACACCATTTCGTTTGGTTCACTTGAGTTATTGTGTAATCTTGAAAGAAAGAAATATTTTACAAACCTAATAGGCGACACACAAACATAAACACACACACTCTCTTTCTCTCTCTCTCTTTCTCTCTCTCTCTCTCTCTCTCTCTCTCTCTCTCTCTCACACACACACACACTTTTATTATAAAAACTCTAGACATATTAAAATGATAAAAACACGTTTGCGAAAAATATCTTTTATTTATTTTGTTTTCAAATAGTTTTATCATTTAATCCGCTAAACTTTGTCCTAATCTGTGTAGTTTGACGAAAGAAAAAATATTCAGGAATAATAATAAAAAGTAAATATATAAACATAAAGCTAATTTATTAATCTCTTTTTGAACAATATCAGGATTATCCTCATATTTTAAGAGTAGTTCAATTACATATAATAAATCAAAAATTAAGAATGCAAAATCTTTTTCAGAAAATATGATCTCAAAATTTATAAAAAGTTCAAGCAACTCTTAAAGAATAAAAGAGAGTATAACTTAAACATATATTATATTATACTTTTGCCAGTTGTATTACTTTTTGTACATATAGGTTTACAAAAAGACATTCATTTTGTCAATCTATCAACATTATTGTAATATCAATTGTTGCATTCTTTCTCATCATTAACAAATATCCATTGCTAAATACGTATGTACATTTTGTTTATCCAATCTGATTCAAATTCGGTCTAAAACATAATTTTTAAAACAACCTTTACCAGCAACTTGGACAAGTTTTCCACTTAAATCCGATGATCTATTTCTAAAAGGCAGCATTTCAAAGTTTAAATATATGAGATTTATTTAATGTTCATGCTTATAATAATTTTAATCGCCGTGGTAAAATAAAATTGTTATAAGAAGTGTAAGACGAAGTTATGATAGTCACAGCGTAATGATTTTCATATTTTTTTTCTAAGACACGTAAATGCTTGCATTAGAAAATGTTTCTTTATTTGACGTAATGACATTTTGTTTGTTTTTAAATTCAGCTCCATCACAGCGAAACAACAGGACCGTTACGTAACGTAAATATTTAATGATTTACCATGAAAATTAATGCTGAATTTAATTTTAAAAAATATTTCCAAAAAACAGGCTATCCAAAAACAGTCCTGCAATTGCCGTGTGGGTCCCTTCTTTGTCCAGGCCTACAGTCCCTCACAGGGACGTCGAAGATGTTCTTGTTGTCGACAATTTTCAGTGTATTTTCCGACGATTGTTCTTCTGATTCAGGGAACACTATGTCACTCTGAACATTTACTTTAATGCTTCTCTTTGTTGTTGTAAGCAGTTTTGTTTTGTTTTGTTTTACTTTCATTGTTGTCTTCTCGATGGCAGCACCTGTACACCACGTTGTACACATGAATATACTAAGTACAAATAGTATAACAGCTTGTAGTAGTTTCATATTACACTGTTCTGTAGACGACTCACACTGGTTCTGAAATAAGAAAACATATGTTTCAGCTTTAAAACAATTTTGTAAAAATACGAAATATTTTTCATATTTCTGTTTATCCCTGAAATACGGTCTCTTAACACCTGGCAAGAAACACTGATTATTTACCTTCTCTCTCTCTCTCTCTCTCTCTCCCTCCTTCTCTAAAAAATTACTGAAATATGAATTATGAATACACACACACACACACACACACACACACACACACACACACACACACACACACACACACACACACACACACACACACACACACACACACACACACACACACACACACACACACACACACACACACACACACACACACACACACACACACACACACACACACACACACACACACACACACACACACACACACATATATATATATATATATATATATATATATATATATATATATATATATAACTGAAGTTTGTGTATGAAAATTTGAAATATGTTCATGAAAATAGGTTTATTCAGGCTTACTATATTATTCTTTTAGTTCAATTATTGAGAATTAAATTATTAAAAAGGTAGATGTGGAACTTATTTAATTTAAAAGTAGGTAAATAATGTTTTATATTTTAATATAACTAATATTTCTAAATTAAAATTAATTTATTATGCATAATACTTTTACATTCATTCATTATCTGAATAACTTTTAAAACTAGATATTATTAAAATGACCTCGAATTTTTTTGTAAAGTTTTACAAATATCCCTTTTTTAATTGAAAATTGTTTGCTTTGTTGTAACTGCATATTAATTTTATTCAAAAATTTTAAATACAAATAATGTATCATCGATATTCATTTTTTCAATTTGAAACTAAACACAAAAAACTTTTCGAAATTTTCTCCTTCAAACGAAGATAAAAACGTGACCAGGGAAAAAGGTTAATTCTTGAGATTTTTATCAATATAAAGTTTTCGAGTCAAGTTATTCTAAAAAAAAAAAATTTACTTTGATGTCTGTCTATCCAAGTGTGTAACAATATTGACTGGTTTTTAAGAAATTTTAATAAAAACTTAGTATAATATTTTTTTAATAAATATTAAATACACCTAGAGTCTAAACCAATAGAAGTAAATTATTGAAATTTCGCATGCAAATGTGATATTTCTACATCTCGAACCATTTTTTAAAGCGATTTTGAAAATCGTAATTGTTGACAAAATCTGTTAATTAGAATATTTACGAAACTATTCTAATGATTTTGATGAATTTTTCCGCAAGTATACTACAAAATTCAAATATATTTATATAAAACTTACTGATATCTTGAAAACGTTCGATTCAGAAGTTGTCAAAAATGGTAAATTTCTCAAAATCGTTTAATCAGATTTTAGTCAAATTCGGTCCATATATTTGGCCTATGTATGCATATGACTAAAACCAGTTTAGCATATGTGGGGAAAAATTCGCGATTTTTTGGTTTTTTTCTTGCTTTGCTCACGAAGTTATTTATTTATAAATTAGATAAACCGACATAAGTGTAGTTCTTCATCATAATAATTTGAAGAAAATACTTTAATGATTTTAAAGAATTAAGAAGATTTAATTCTTTTAATTTACGTGAGAAAATGTGAATAGGCCTAATGTTTTAGTCAATTTATTTTCAACGTCATCCTTACTACAGCAATTTCTAAATGACAATAAACATACAAATTTCACATTTTCAATACTTATGGTTGGAATATTGAACAAAACTGAAATGTTGTGTAATTTTGCAACTTACCGTTAAAATGCTTTATCCACAAACAGACATACCAAAGCAAGAAAAAAAAGGGTATTTATGTACCTATAAAAGGTTTATTTTAATTAATTATTTATGTATTTTACCGCTGATAAGTTTGCGGCCAATATAACAAAATAAAACGTAGATTTCTGACCAGAGTAAAACCACATTACAGGCTGGTGAGTGGTGAGTGGTTAAGTATTGTTCTGTACTTTGTCGATAAGAATTTTGTGATAACAAAATGCATATTTCCCCACAATCCAAATAATGTTATCATTTTCACGCAATTATATCTTAAGTGCTGGTTAAATAATCTGCAACTAATGCAAATTTATATAAAAACTGTGGCATGCAACTGTCTCGTTTCGTTTCAAAAAACCGTAACAATATAATATATATATTTTTTATATATTACAATTTTTTGAAAATATGATTTCACCATTACAATCACCAATAAAATCTACTTGAATTACCATTTGAAAATTTCAAATTAAACTGAAAACGTGAAAGTTTCACACAAGAGTAAGCCGTCAAGTTAGTTCCAAAATTTTCAACGGCACTGGAAATTTAAAATGCTAATTTATACAGACTTTAACCCAGATAACGAAGTTTTGTTATATATTAAAATCATTCTAAAATAAAAGTAAAAATATTTTAAAGGTTTGGAATTAGTGCCATTTTGAAACTGTTTAACGTACTTTACTGGGCAATAAGTTGTTCAAAACTAATAGCAAAATTGATTTCTGTGTGGTTTTTAAACAAATTGAACTAAATACGCCTTAAATTGAAAATGAGGATGCTACATGCCTAGGGCTTACTGCCAAGCAGTGTTAAACTATCCTAAAAAGTGTTATAGAGGGGGAAGGTCAACTGTCATTTCAATGTACCGAGTCTGGGTGTTACCGTGATGGACTTTTCTTTAAGCGAGTTATAATGAAAAATCGCTTGTAATAGCGGCTCGTGAACTGCCTTTCTGACAACTCCAATCAATAGCATCTAGTAAATGAATATTTCTGTTAAAAAAATTAAAAATGAGCATAATTAATAACTTAAGTAGTAAATAAAATACGTTCAATAGTTTCAAAATGGCAGCTATTTTAAAACCGCCGCATTTATACTTCACTTTTTGAAAATACAATTTGACAATTTCATTCAGAATGAAGGTCTGATAATGACTATGCAATGTCGCTTTCATTTTCATATTTTCAATCAAATTTTGAGATTACTAATTATTGGAGATTTTAATGCTGATAACATCATATTAAAAAATATATTTTTTATTTTCCTTCTGTTTTTCTTAACGTTTAAATCAGTGAGACTAATGAGGACGAAATATCGACGTTAACGCAAAGGGTAAAGCTTTTGGCAGTAACTGCGTCTCGAACCTACATTAAAAGCACAGTTAAGGGACACAACAGACCGACGGTTTTAGTTGAGTAATACAATGGTTTAAAATATTTAAAACAATATTTTTATGCTACAATATTGCGTATAGTAATAAAGTAAAAAAAGATAAAATTTCTTTCCAAAAATGTTGTAGTAAAGACAGTCCTGTCAAACGTGATACTACAAAAATCTTATTATTATTTTGTTTCCTTATTACTGACAAAGTTTTGTTATGTAATAGTTAAACTTTCAGTTACAGTATTTCAAAAGCAAAGCAAGTTTTCTTCACCACTTAAGGGGAACAAAATATTTAAAATTCATTTTCTACGTTAAGTGAAGTTACGTTGTGTTAATTTTTATGTTTTTTTAAACCAATATGTTTTTGATTTAACTTTCTAAATACATTTCAAAAAACATAATACAAATTATTCAAATTAGTGGTTATATAAGATCATCCACTTGTGCGAGACTGTATTTTTTTCGTATATAACTCTAACCTAGGTTAGGTTGAGTTATGTTATGTTACGGGAGGCTAGGTGACGGAATTAGTCGGACATTAAACACACAAAAAAAGCTAGGTGACGAAAAGTTAAACAACGGAATGAAACCGGTCTAAGATGATTGAATCTTGACAGTACGACAAGGCAGTGATACCGCGCTTACGTTTTGTAGAATGTAACCTCTGTGCCAAGTAGATATAATTGTGAAAGTACTCTTAAATGTTCCTTTCCAGTTCCAGAATTCGTATAAAAAAATGGAGGTAACTTGTCTATTAGTGCAAATAAATAGAAATTCCTAGATAATTCGTTTAGGAACTGGTTCATAAAATAATTAGTTAGCCCTCTTCTTTAAATTACAAGAGAACAACTTGATCTCTACTTCACTTTGAACGGTAAATAATTAAATTGTTAAGTTCCATTGAATTCATTTGCCTTCCTGTCTTATAATCTTCGAACGCAAATTAATTTGCCAATAATCTTAGAAATGTATAACATGTTCAGAAAACAATATCTTCTTTCGTCATATTTGTAAGTACACTTTTTTAGGTATTTTTTAATATTTTGAATTTCTAGTAAATTAAATCACTTATGGTTTCCGGATAATTTAAAAACGAATTTTTAAATTATCAGAATATTCTTAATCTTTTGCCAGTAGACAGTATAATAGTGACTTTCTGAGTGTGTGTCTGGTAACACATTTGCACTTTCACCTGTTGTAACATATTGTTTGGATCGGGTTTATATTAATTTGCAGGGGCAGACTTCCATTACTCCTCAAACTCTCATTAGGAAGTGTAAGCACTAGAATGAATACCCTATCGGCTCCTGACTCAACCTGACTGCCAGACACAATTTGAAGCTCTGACTCGTAATTTAATTCTTTACGCAAGTTCGACAGTTCTCAGTCTCTACAAATTTATTGATTTACTAAAGTTAATATAATTATGTTGAGATATGCATTTGTTTAAAACTCACTGGCAAGTAAATCTTTGGACTTTTTTTTAAAGATTTACTGATAATTCAAAGCACAAACTTTCTAAAAAAGTCTGAGGTTTGAGCGAAGTCAGTCCTTTCCAAATTTGTTATGGCCCGACTCTTTGTGCTGGTAAAAGCGTATTACTCTTTCTTTCAGAATGTAGCTTAGCCCTATAGGCATTTCACTTTACTATTAGTTTTCCGTTACAACTAATTTTCCATTTAGAATTTACCATTTTCTAATTGTTGACTATTGATAATTGTTGAATAAAAATAATATATTGTTTTTATTTGTCGTACATTTACACCTTTAACTCTGAAAACTACACCGTTTCAATTTATTACCTATTAAGTTTTGATTTACCATCACGTTGAATTTAAAACAAATCTTGCGGAACGAATTAGTTAAAAACTAGCCTACAATTTTTTTTACAATTTCCTTCGGGAAATAAATAACCTATTGAAGCGGCCATCATGGTATGACCCACACACGGTATCATGAAAAGTGATCAACATTTTGTGTGGTAGTTTAAAGTTAAGTACAGAGTGTTTCTTTAATGAAGATAAATAACACAGAATGTGGTTACGTGGATCAATAAAGAAAACGTTTCTACAAACATAATCTGAAATTTTAAACTGACCGCCATTTTGAAACTAGTTATTGTAACAAATTGTTTTTGTTTTAACTAGATATTTACTTTGATCGCACACAAAACACAAAATAAAAAAGAAATTTCATCAAATTTGGAAAGGTTTCTAGTGGAGGACCCCCTCCAGATACGCCCATGGTTACGGTCCGGGAATAAATCGGGAAATGTAACTGTAAAGCTTGGGTAGGGTCTGCTTTACTTGAGGAAAATTCTTGTCAAAATTGCAAAAAAAGAATGAAAATAAAACTATTGGATATGCATACTTTAGTAATATAGCACCTCCAGAAAAGTAGTGCAAACATTGATCCAATTTATCGAAAATATAATCAAACTATCGTCAATTCATGTTGGCTACCCTGAAGTGGACATGCATACCCTGGACATATGCATACTTTAGTAATATAGCACCTCCAGAAAAGTAGTGCAAACATTGATCCAATTTATCGAAAATATAATCAAACTATCGTCAATTCATGTTGGCTACCCTGAAGTGGACATGCATACCCTGAACATATGCATACTTTAGTAATATAGCACCTCCAGAAAAATAGTGCAATCATTGATCCAATTTATCGAAAATATAATCAAACTATCGTCAATTCATGTTGGCTACCCTGAAGTGGACATGCATACCCTGGACATATGCATACTTTAGTAATATAGCACCTCCAGAAACGTAGTGCAAACATTGATCCAATTTATCGAAAATATAATCAAACTATCGTCAATTCATGTTGGCTACCCTGAAGTGGACATGCATACCCTGGACATATGCATACTTTAGTAATATAGCACCTCCAGAAAAGTAGTGCAAACATTGATCCAATTTATCGAAAATATAATCAAACTATCGTCAATTCATGTTGGCTACCCTGAAGTGGACATGCATACCCTGGACATATGCATACTTTAGTAATATAGCACCTCCAGAAAAGTAGTGCAAACATTGATCCAATTTATCGAAAATATAATCAAACTATCGTCAATTCATGTTGGCTACCCTGAAGTGGACATGCATACCCTGGACATATGCATACTTTAGTAATATAGCACCTCCAGAAAAGTAGTGCAAACATTGATCCAATTTATCGAAAATATAATCAAACTATCGTCAATTCATGTTGGCTACCCTGAAGTGGACATGCATACCCTGGACATATGCATACTTTAGTAATATAGCACCTCCAGAAAAGTAGTGCAAACATTGATCCAATTTATCGAAAATATAATCAAACTATCGTCAATTCATGTTGGCTACCCTGAAGTGGACATGCATACCCTGGACATATGCATACTTTAGTAATATAGCACCTCCAGAAAAGTAGTGCAATCATTGATCCAATTTATCGAAAATATAATCAAACTATCGTCAATTCATGTTGGCTACCCTGAAGTGGACATGCATACCCTGGACATATGCATACTTTAGTAATATAGCACCTCCAGAAAAGTAGTGCAATCATTGATCCAATTTATCGAAAATATAATCAAACTATCGTCAATTCATGTTGGCTACCCTGAAGTGGACATGCATGCCCTGGTCATATACATACTTTAGTAATATAGCACCTCCAGAAAAGTAGTGCAATCATTGATCCAATTTATCGAAAATATAATCAAACTATCGTCAATTCATGTTGGCTACCCTGAAGTGGACATGCATACCCTGGACATATGCATACTTTAGTAATATAGCACCTCCAGAAAAGTAGTGCAAACATTGATCCAATTTATCGAAAATATAATCAAACTATCGTCAATTCATGTTGGCTACCCTGAAGTGTAAACCTACTGTGAGCACGTTCTGATTTGTACGATTTTTGACGTAATTTAAAATTATATGTACTTTATATACGTTATTGTACCCACTTTAAGAGTAAGTTACAAAATTGTAACTTAAATCGGTGGTTTTAAATATATTTATTTAAGAAAGAAGGATACAATGGCAGATTGCTAATAAAATAAACGACTGCAGATTTATAATTTGCGTTTATAAAAAATGTTCCACGTAAACACCCGACTATACAGAACATGCTCTCAAATGATTGCTATTTTGTTTTATTTTTAAAATGGCAGAAATATAGTAACATCATTTTCTATAATCAATAGAACCTAATATATATATATATATATATATATATATATATATATATATATATATATATATCATGGTTTATATTAGCATTTTCGATAAATTTTAAAAGTTTATGCATTTTGTATTCCTGCTAATTACATTAGTAAAACCTAATTTTTAAGAAAGTCATGATTTTTACAGCGGTTTTATTTTCGCGTATTGCATCCGTAATATAATTTGCTCACATAATGTTGCTTAATATGTGTTTTTTGAAAGTTAGCTTCCATTATGTTAGGAAAAAATTGCATAGCATTCTTTTTTATAACCTGATAATTTTATCATTTCTTCCTTTCAATTTTTTGTTTGTTTAAGAAGCTAATTTCGGCCCGTTTTTTTAAAATACAATTCTTTTGATGAGTAGTAAAATTTCCCGTATACATTTTATTGAGTAAGCACTTATCGTAACACCGACCGATAAATACTGATAGACCACTGATAATATTTATCCTTGAATCATTTTACAAACAAACTTTATAAAAACATTGAAACACTTTTAGATTCTTATTACGTAATAATCTTTATAACCCGGTTTTTTAGTTTATCACTGTAATACAAAGATCAATGTAAAAGTGAAACTGCGATTTTGATAAATATGTTTCCCAGAAAAAAGTTTTGACCGAAATATTTGTAAGACTCTGTGTTAGGTCTACTTTTGGAAACAAAAACAAATCAATATAATTTGACATAGAGTTGTATTTCGCACTTATTTTAGAATAAAATTATAAATAGTTTGTTTAATTTATTTTTGTAATAAGAGTTAACAATAAGATATAAATATACTATATTTAAAGATGTTCTAATTTAATCCTTTAAAAAGAACAACCTTTCTCTTTTCCTAGGAAATTAAGATTGCCGTTCTGAAAAATCAGGTGTAAGGCTAACGACAAACCAGCTTTATGTTTCGCAACATCGAAAACCACGAAAACAAAATCCTTACTTTTTTTGAAATTTGTTTTGATATTTTCACGAACTTATTGTATTTTCAAATTTATCACATTAACTTCCGTTCTTATTCTTTCAACCCGAATTCTAAAATACTTATTTTATAAAATTTTGTTATTTTATCGAATATTATGCTTTTTCCGAAATAACAAACGCATCTTTTTGTTTGAATGGTTATTTTAACATTTAAATTGCCAAGTAAGTACACAGTTTTGGCACAATTATTGCTTATTTAGTTTTTCACTCAAATGTTATATGAAACTGCAATTCAACAAACCTGTTATAATCCAGATAAGGCTAGCGCGATATATCCGTATGTGGGCCTACTTACTGCACCAGCTGCAACAGATTAAGAAATAACACTTTCACTTAAATCACCGGTACCTAATATCACAGTAACAGTTCACGTTCCATTGGTTAATTTGTTTTCTTCATAACTAACACAAATTGTCCAGTTTGGCATATCTGACACGTTGCCTCTGCGATGTGCACACAACAGGTCTTTGTTCTTCAGGTCAACAAACAACACTGAAGACCTTAAGAAACGCTCGACCTAGCCGTGAACTTTCACCAGTAAATCGATAATGTTTTTCTAATGAAGTGCGTATCTGTTTAATTACGTTTTAATGTCAACGTACTTGAGTACCGACATGTTTCGTAATCATTATTTACTATACGTTAGCAAATCAGAATTAATAACCTAAACATTTATTCCATCATGAAAAAAATGTTTTTGTGATTTGAATGGTTGTTTGCTTTCAGATAGCTTCAGTTATCAAATTTGGTATTTAGTTAGGTGTTTGCGTGTATACATTGTTCCAGCGCAAACGATTCAACGATTTGGATGTAAATGTAGCACGTAGATGTAATACGCCAATATCTCTAGTTTATTTTACATATTTCGCTTTTTCTGTTACTTTTAAAATCTCACTAAATTATATAAACCTACATATTTTTTGATTTTGGTAAATTTCGCTTAAAACAGTCCTTAAATAAATACCCAAAGAAAATTGCCAAGAAAAATTGCCCAACTTCAAACTACTAATCCATATTGGTTGATTACATTTTAGTCAAACCTTAGAATTCACAAATAAAGTCACTAGCGAATTTGAGATAGAAAATGTATAATTTGGAAAGAAAGATTTCAGTATGAATTGGTTTGTCCAGACTCATTTTTCAACTGTAATTTATTTAAAATTTAGTTCATACATTTGAGTGATGAATTTTTATGATAAAACTTTTTATCAAAATTCGATTGACGTTGTTTTTACATATTTTCCTTAACTTTTTTCCTTAACTTGTAAAACTGAATTTTTTAAAACAATTAATTGCATGCATATTAGAAGGCTTGAGTCATGTTTTTCATCTAATTTCTATAAAATTGAGAATATTCATTTATTTGTCGAAATCAATTAATAGTTCATAGAATTTAAATAACGCGCCGTTTAATTTTTTTTGTGTTTAACGTCCGACTACGCGCCATTTAAATGGAACTCATTTGGTCATAATATCTTTTCAAAAATGCTATGTAATGAGATAGCGAACAAAATGCCCTAACATTTAATATTTTAAAAACATAGTTTAGTTATAGGCTTATTTAACATATTTTTAAATTTTTATTTTTTTATATATTATAAACTACGTAATTCATGAAAGAATATGAATATTATAAAGTATGTAGTTATAAGAAAATATCACAGGCAATATCTGCAACCTTAATACAAATTATTTTAAATTGTTCCGACCGTTTGTAACTCTTCCGCAATTTTCGATTTTTGAATAGGAAATATGTTTTGTATTAGTTCTAATGAAATTTTTTGAAAAAGTAGGTCAGTTTTTCCAGATTTTTTTAAAACCTTCTTTACATATTTAGGAATTTAGAGTCACATTTAGTCACTTTTTTAGACATTTAGAGTTAGAGTCACTTTTTATTGTTAAATTGTTAAATATAAATTGTAAAAAATATATTAATAATATATGAATTTTAAGACATTAATTAGGTTCTAAAATTAGTAATTTTGTTTATTAATAAACAAATAGTTTCGAGTTTCAAGAAACCAGAGACCTATTATGAAATTTAAACATAATCTGTTCAACAAAAAAAAAAACATTTTATTGCTGAAATATGACCGTGTATATTCATAACTCAAGTTACTATATTAAATTTGAAATAAATGAAAATGAAGGATCGATTAAACGAAAAAAAAAACTAAAGTAAACACTGGCAATCAGGGTTTCTTCCCAGACCTTCCGGTAGTATTTTTTGCAAAATAACATACTTTTACACATAAAAACAATTCTTTTTTTAGTTTACCCATGATAATAATAAGTGACTATTACAGACTGGTTTTAAACCAAAATTCAATTTTACCCATTAATAAGAAACTACTGAACGAAAAAAATATTTTTCAAGAAATTTAACGGTACTAAATATATTTCTGTTTACTCTTTCTACTCCAAATTTTCGTTATTTTTCTTGCAATTCGCGTTACAACAAATAGCTTCTACTTCTTCTTCCTCTTCTGTCGACGTTTCGCCAGCTGTTACTTCTTCGATAGTTTCGTACGCTTCGTCATCATCACCTACGTTATTTTTCAAAGTGATGTTGCTAACCTTTTGTATAACAGCAGCGATTTCCTCTTCTGTAAAATATATGCCCAAATTATCCAAGAGCATTTTCCAGTCAGCAAATCCTAGAGTTTTATCGTTGCCTGCGCCCAGGTCCTTGAGGATATCTTCCGCCGAGCAACAGATCTTCGACATATCCTCTTCCTTAGTGGTTACCATTGCCCTTAAGAACCCTTGGAAGTTGACGTCTCCATTGTCGTCGGCATTCATTTGTTTCAAGACTGCATCAATATCGTCAGTAGATTCCGACGCACCAACAGCTCTTGTCAGGATCTCTTTAAACTGTTCCCTAGAAATTTTACCGGTGTTGTTTTTGTCTAGAATTTGAAAAGCCATTTCGTATTTTTGAAGTTCTTCTGGTGATATTTCTAGAGAATCCATTTCAGTTGAATGTGTAAACTTTTTTTTTAATTGAAATGTTTGACAGTGATTTTGAAAAGTATTGGAATGAAATTCTTCAGTAAATAAGCGTTGCTTAGGAATATTTACAAACATTCAACAATGGGAAAGATAGTGATTGTTGTTAACGTACATTAAAAAAATATTTTTAGTAAACCTACCTCATATGAACCAAAGCTATAATAATATTAGTAATGATTAAATAAATAAAAGTTAATAGTAATTTTTGGGGTTAAAGTTTTTAAATTCAATTTTAACAATTCTGTAAAAAAATACAAAATGAGATTAATCCATGATTCGTTAATTTCACAAAAGTATAACTTTTTTAAATTCACATTGTTTTGAAAATCTAATTTCAACATCTCAATCAATAGTAAAAAGCACATAAATTACTGCACACTTACATTTTCAAATTAAATAGAAAAAAAATCTATGCAGATTTTACTGTTAATTAACAATTTAATCACCTTTTTAAAAAAAATGTAACACAAATAGTACAATTTTTAATAGCGTGGATATGTTTGTTATTTTTAGTCTGTTAAACATATTTTGTTGGATAACGAAATGTCAGAGTTATTTATCAAAATAAATTTGTGTGCCAATTATGAATAAAATGAAAACAATATATATTTCCATTTTTTTGCAAATAATAGGAAGAACCTAAAGACCATTAAAGTTTATTAGGTATTTTATTTTAAATAAAAAAAATAATTCTTCAGTTTTTAACGATAATTATAATAATTTTTCAAACAAAATATTAGATAACATATTTTAGAACTGTTATGGTTTATTTTTATTGTTTGTTGTAAAACATGAAACTGTTAACGTAATAAAATGTTTGTTAATAAAGTAATGGTTTTGAGGAAATTTTTTTTCCTTACACTTGACATGGAGTTGCATAACGTCTTTATTAAAATTACACAAAACTGCTTTGAGTTCAAGATGCGTATCAAATGGCGGTGTTAGTTTTGTGACCAGGGTAAAAACTGAGACTGCCAACTCGAAGGTGACTAATAGCAATTGTAAACTTTTAGATTTCACATAAATCAGACCTTATATAAGCCTTTAGTCTCTAATACAAAAAGCTCTCACCCCAATGTTAAAAAGCAGGATACCAGAATAAAAGTTAAAATGTGCGTAGTACCAAAACCGACAACAGAGAGCTCTGATATCGTTTTTTTCTATTACTTGCAAATCAACCCATCCTTGAGTCTATAAGTTGTTTCAGTGACGTGAGTTACTTGATTACGATGTCTAATTAAAAACATTGTTATACAATAACAAATAACCTAACTGAAGTCTCAATAGCTATCCTAACGCTTCTGATAGATAGCGTTCTTCATTTCAGTCACACGATTTCTTATTCAGTGATACTTCTGTGTATGAATCAAGGGTAAAAGCAAATTGTACAAAGTAAATTGTAAGAAAAGCACACTAAGCAAACTCCCTCATCTTAAATGTTAACATGTTTTTTTTTTTAAATCGGTTAATCAGAATCTGCTGGAGATTTATATATGAAGTTAATTGGTAAAACTCAGTGTACTAAATTTGAAATAAATCCGGATGATGCTCATATTACATTCATGGATTTGTGAATATTATATTTACTGCTGATCCGTAAATATAATATTCATCAAATTTGCTACAGTGATTTGTGTTATAAATATTTATAAATGACCAAAAATTTGAGAAAATATTTTTGAGGAAACTGTACCAATTTTTCAGGTTTTTCCCGTTAGTGATCCATACGTTTTGTTTTGTTAATTAAAAAGCAAATTAGTCGGACGTTAAACACAAAAAAAAAATAAATAAAAAGCAAAATTTAACTAAAAAGTTCTCCGAGTCAGTTTCGAAACTAATAGATTTTTACCTTTTTTTAACAAAAGTCATGAAAACTTTTCAAAATTATAAAATCCTAAAATATGGTCTATAACTGTGTAAAACACACACACACACACACACACACACACACACACACACACACACACACACACACAACCAATTATTAAAAAAATGGGATCAGAGGATTTCAAAACGTTATGATCTATCAAAATTACATTATCGATATTCACGATCTCATAAAGTCACCAGAAAAAGTAACTTACAATAAAGAATAATTTTTCATAGGAATCACCGTAAAATATGACAGATAGGAAGCATACAAAAATTATACAAGGAATGTAATTCATAAAAAATAATTTTATAATTTTTAATTTATATAACAATGAAACAAACTATGTTATCCATTATTAAACCAAAATTATTTTCCATTGACATTTATTGTTTTTCAGTAGATTGAAGCAAGAATAATATATTTCAGCATTTGTTATTGGGACTTTATTCTCCTGATTCTCTCCATGATGGCTTGAGGGTCTGAAACACAAGTAAAGGTAGAATAAGTGACCATTAAACTACTGAAATAGTAATCGTATGATGCAGCTGTCTTGCCAACGTGATAGAAAGCAATTATCAGAAACTGTAAATTAACTATTAGAATAAGAAAATATTTACATTTAACTAAAAAAAATACAAAAGGTAATCCTGAACAATGTAAAATTCATTTCCCTTTACTAATATATAAATAACCGTCTGTCTAATTTCTGTAATTTTTATAAGATTTTGCTTAAATTAAAACTGCTTAAATTGAGCCATAAAATAAAGGAAAAATTCATAATTAAAAAGAAATAGTCATAATTCCATCTAGTGTTTTAGAATAAATCGAAACACTAAATATTTTAATTTTATTTTTGTATTTCGATCACTCTGGAACAGTAAATGGCATTTATTTAAAATTTTGTACACTTACTTGAGTTATGTCTTTTCAAATGAGTAAAAGCTCAATAAGCTGTTTTTACAAAGCAATTCGATTTTACGAGTTTCGTTTGTAACTTTTGAATCGGATTTTGTTAGGAAAAAATTGAACGTGAAGAACATTTATACTAATTATTTGTAGAAAATAATCAACAAGATCTCGTATAATGACATTGAAATCTTTAAAGAAAAGCATAGGTTACACAGTTCATAAAATAAAATACTATAATTCAGATAATCGGCTGTCTCGCTAACACGATGAAAACTAGTTTATAATATTAAAAGAAAAATAAATACAATCGCAAAATAACATTTAAATAATAATGTATTTAAAATTTAAAAAAAAATCAAATTCTCATTAAAAAATTAATAAAGTTTTTTCCTTAGATATATTATTTGAACATACTATTTTACAATCGGTTTTGTTAATAGCTTGAATTATATATTTATACTACAAAATCTGTTAAACCTTTTCAAAATGTTTGCAAATTTATTTTGCCAAACAAATCCGTCTCACAAGTTTTTTTGGATATTTTCAGTCACACTTTTTTAAAAATATTATTTATTTTAATCTGACTTAAAGTATTTGCATTTAAAATTATATTTAAAGTATAAAATGAACATAACTGGGTTCAGAGTTTGTTTTTTTTATAAATTGTTATGTAAATTGATATAATGAAATATTGCATAGCTTGGTTAGTTTTTGTATTTTCGCTTTACAAAGTGACTAATCAATTGAAAAAAAAATAACTCGGACCCTCGCAGTCGTGATGGAATCAAATTAAAAAAAAAAAAACATTGTTAATGTCATATAAGAAATATTAAATTAAACACGTTGGACACATCGGTAACACACATTAAATATCAGTAACACATCGGACATCGTTTACCAAACAGAATTCCTTTCTTAAAATGGTGATCATTTATTATTATTTTTTTTATAATTTAATTTTAACTTCAAAACGGACAATATACGTTCAACTGGTATGACGGGTTATCTGTTCCTGGAAAATCCTGGCAACTTCCACCAGAAGAATATCTTGATTAACTGGCAACTCAGGAGACCATATGTCACTGTGGCAGTAACAGAATAGGAATGTACCAAGCAGAACACGCAAGAATATGCAGAAAGTAAGAGAAAATAGCAGTTCTACGATTGTGATTTCCAACACGAAAATTGGGTTTTTTGGTTTTCAGGAGCAGCATAATAAGTTAATCAATGAACTACTTACTGGAACTCATTGAAACACCAGCCGTAATGGAATTTCGCTTCCATATAGTCAGTGAGGCAGCAAAGTGCTACGATTATTATCTCGTAAATATTCAAGTTTTATCATACTTGCCTGACATTGTTAGTTATTCTGCTAAAAAATAGGCCACAACATGTGTGTAACAACATTTGTTTTTTCCTTATGTTAGCTTTATATAATGATATGTAATGTTTGTTTTTACGACAACATAAAGATATTCAACTCAATTGTCTTCAAATTAAAATTTACAAATTATTTAATTGTTTTGTCCTATACTAGTGCAAATTATAGGTTAGCTATAAGGTTTGTATATATTTAAATGTGTAACCTAAAAATAGGCTATATCGGTTTGGATTAGTAAAACGATCTTTACTTTCTTACCAATAAATAAATAAATAAATATATATATATATATATATATATATATATATATATATATATATATATATAAAATCTGCGTATAGACCCTGTTGGATCACGCAAAGCACTCCGACTCATGTGTTGCTCCTTCTAATCCTCCACACCTTCTTCATCCTGTCCCCATGGATTCTCTTCCGCTCCTCCGTCCATTTTACCCTTGCTCTCTTTGAGATTTCATTCTCTGGGACCTTCCAACCGAGCATCTTTCTCCTGTATGCGTTCCTGTCTTCAACATCTGTTGAGTCTATTTCTGCGTTGTAGGTCTATTCTGACTTGTGCGATCCACGACGTTGTTGATTTGACACCTTGTATATACTTAAGAATTCTGTTGGCAAGTCTCGTTGTTGGGAGTCTACTGATGTGTCCATAGAACTGAAGCCTCCTTCTTCTGATATCTGCTGCCAGTTTCGATATCTTCTCTGTGGTCTTCCGGGAGTGCAACCTGTATCCATCTTCTGTTAATCTCGGGCCGAGGATCTTCCTCAAGAGTTTGCGTTTTTCCTTCAAAATATCCTCCATGGTAGCTTTTGTGTGGAGTGCATATTGTATTTATATATATTCAAATTGGTATACTGTATAAAGAATTTTGACTTACCAGAATAAAAAATAATATAATATAATAATTTATATGCACTATATATTGTTTTATATATGTAATACAATAATTAATTAATATATTATTATAAAATAATATATTATTATTTTATATTATATGAAGAATAATATAAAAATACAGAATTTTGGTTTACCAATATTACCATTATTAAAAAATACCATTATTATTATTAAATACCATTAAAAATACCATTATTTTATTATTATTATTTTTATTAATACCATTATTAAAAAATACCAAATACCATTATTAAAAAATACCAAATACCATTATTAAAAAATACCAAATACCATTATGTTCTGGTTACAAACTACAACATTATATTTTCCCAAAATACGATACAATTATTTTTATCAAATATTCCAAAATACTGTCTATAAGTACTGAAAATGTATATGGCTCGCTATATCCTTAAAGAAAAAAAAATGGTTTAAAACATAAAACAATTTGAAGAAAGTGTTTTAAATTTGAGTCAAGAGATGTTGATAAAATTTTTATCCTATTTGAAAATACCATAACTGAAGTGAAAGAAATGTACTAATAGTAAGTATATATAATAGTAAGTATATATATATATATATATATATATATATATATATATATATATACTAATAGTAAGTATATGTACAATATGATACCCACATTCGTTTGAATATTTTCAATTTATACTAGAAACGTAATTTTTTTTGTACACCAACTTGAGTTATGATTTATAAACAAATACAATCTGATGAACAGATTTCAAGAAATCAGTCAGTTTTTTTTTTGTTTTTATCGGTAACTTCTAAATATATTTTTTTCTGAGGGGGAATAATTGAAGTAATTTTTTATAATATTATGTACAATTTACTTAAAGCTTTCATTTATTCAACCTAAATTCATAACCTATATTTTTAATAAAACTGAACAATAATTCCAACCTTTTCTATTTCAGTTCAAATTAAAATAAGAAAAACAAAATGATCGTTACCGTAACTGGAATTTAATCTGCGACTCTAGAACTAAGTATTTCCTTTGATAGTTATGCTATTCTCTCTCTCTCTCTCTCTCTCTCTCTCTCTCTCTCTCTCTCACACACACACACACACACACACACAATAATAATAATAAATAATAATAATAATAATAATAATAATAATAATAATAATAATAATAATAATAATAATAATAATAATAATAATAATAATAATAATAATAATAATAATAATAATAATAATAATAATAAAATAATATCCTATTTTCTAGCTATTACTGCCTCTAATGTAATACACTCACTGCTTCTATTAAACTCCAATTTTAAAAGTGTATATTTTTGAAAATTATCCAAGAAGTAACATTTAAATAATAAAAAAATGTGCAAGAAAACATTTTTGTTTAAATTTAATTGTAAAAATCAAATTCCGCTAATTTACCTCCGGATCAACGAGGGCTAAACCTTGGAAAATTTCTTCTACATTGTCCTCTGAAGTCTTGCCGAAATCCTGGAGGACATCCTGAATCCATTTCCGAAGAATCCTTCTGTTGAGAGATCCTTGGTGGGAAGTACAACGGATTGGGACGTGCCAGTGTCGTAACGAAACACAACGCGAATACAATTAAAAATACGTTTTTGTTCATTGTTTTAAGCTGAACCTAAAATACGATGGAAATATTTTGTGAGTAAATGCTTTATGTATGCTTCAACGGTTACGTTTTTTATGGTGATTAATACTACACAATACATTTGTTTGGCTTAGCGTTTTTTAAATATTGACTAGTAACGAATCTACAGGTTTGATTTTTTAACAAATAAAATCTTTTGTTACGATTAAGAACTTTAAAAGGAAAACTGGACATTGTCTTGACGTAGGTGATTTCATCCTCATAAAATATTTTTGTTATTTTTTTGTAAATTCATAAGTTTAAATTTACGTATTTATTAAATGCAAAACTGGTAATTAAAATAAAATAATTTAAAAGGATTATTTAACACGTGAAGGTTTTTCGTTTTTCAGAAAACAACAATCAAAATAAATCCTAATCACCGTAAAATCTATAAATGTCACCTTAAAATTGAAAAGCTGATTTGACTGTGGTACTCAGTGTTGAAGGCTGAAAAAATATTTTCAGTATTTAAACTACTTTAAAAATACGAAAATAAGCTTGACGACGGTCAGGGTTCATTATAGTATTAACAATAGTAATAAATGCAAATTTAATATAATAAACTGTTTTTACAAGGGTAAAATCAGATTTTCAAGAACATGTACAGAAACAACATTACGATTTAGAAAGAAACAACTTTAAATAAGGTTATATTTTAAACAACATTTCAAAACGTGTTCTAGACGAAAAAGTATGACTCTCTTTATGACTCATGTTCAAGTAGAATTTGATAAAAAGTGTCACTGTGGAAAACAATCATTACCTGTCGTTTATCTACTAAACAATGCTAAATGAAAGCAGTTTTTGTTTTTGCTCTTTTATACTAATTTTCGAAACACAATTTTAAAAATATTTTGGGTTAAATATGACTAAGTATTATTTATTATCAATGAATAATTTTAAACACAAAACAATTAAAAAACCTATTTTATAACGCCCACAAAGTGTGCAGTTTCAGGCAAAATATATTCATTAAGCTCTACATTATACTAAAAGTTAATAACTTGTAATATTTTCAAAACACAATTTTTATCTATAGATGTCTATTTATTATCTACATTTCCAAAGCAAACAGTATTAAACAATGCCATTTTAGTTGTTGAAAACTATAAAAATCTACAAATTTTGACCGTTTGTTTGAATCTAAACTCAAATTTGAATTGATAAACAACTTTAAAACTTTTCTTAGTAACAGCCAATGTGCATTTACTCACAAAATATTTACAGAGAATACAATACGTACAGTTTATGTAGCACCCACTAAAGTATCGAAGCACAATAACCGTCGATAATTCACTTTGTCATTTATAACAGCAACGTGTCAAGCTAAATTGCGTCATTAAATTTCACACTTTGCTCGCGTCATTATTCCAGGTTTGCCAACTTCCGGTTTGATATCGGTCTCTTTATCTGGACTGTTTGTAATCTTAGCTTCCGGTAATTCCGGAAGCGAGCGTTTAGATATTAAAAATCAACTGCGGTCAAGTAATAATTCGTTTTAAAGAAGGAAGACATCACGAACTTTTATTTCACGTGCAATTATGTTCGTCAAAAATCCGAGAAAATGTTCAAGTACCTTGTCGACATCACAGATACTATAATAGCAGTTAAAACTTATGTCATCTAGTACAGTCATGAAATAAATATGAGCCAAGTTTTGATTATAATAGAAATATTTACTGCACATTTTATGTCAATTTAAAAAGAATTTCGAGAAACTATTGCAGAAATCGTTTTTGTATGCAATTCGCATCAAATTTGAACGAAATTGAGAATATATGACCGTGGGCGAATTTGAGTTCATACATTTATAATATCGGTTTTACTATTACGTTTTCTTAATATGGTATTTTTCTTTATTATTTCATGTTTTAATTAAAGTTTTATTATTTTTAGCATTCGATTTTTATATTAGATGGTTTTACACACACACACACACACACACACACACACACACACACACACACACACACACACACACACACACACACACACACAAAGGCATGCACTCAAAGCTTTTGTTAATATACAAATTTGCTTGCGGAATATACAATTAGTTTAAAGATATGTTTAGAAATACCTTGTTTTGTTTAAATAAATAAATACTTAAACCTAGCTTCGATATTATTTACATAATTATAGCGAAATATCAGTTGTTTTATATTAATTCACAACGATCAGCTGATTTCATTGAACAGCTGATAGGCTATAGTAAGTTTCACGTTAAGTTATTAAAAACTAGCAATATTACCAATTATTCTAGCGATTATTATAACATTTATTTTATTTCGAGTATTATGAAGGATTACAACGTGCTGTGTTCTTCAACTATGGAATAATACCGAAACTAAAGTAACACAAAGTTTTCATACGTTATCGAAAATATGGAAGAAAAAGAAAGAGACAGAATTAGAGAGATAAAATCGTTTGGTCGTTCGTTTCATATTTCCGTTACATTTTTCCTTTTGGAACTATTTTTTGTATACTGCTCTCTGCTCTGCTTGGCACAAGGAATTCGCCGAAGGACGGGAAGCAGTAGAAAACCTCTGAAGGCCAAATCACGATCGTCGGCCGGGAAGGTAATGGCCACTGTATTTTTCGAAAATCAAGGCGCCTTTCACGTCGATTTCCTCCATGAACGACGCACAATAAATGCACAATATTATTGCGATGTTTTAGAGGCCGCAAAACAGTCTTTTCGTAGGAAAAGGAAATCTAAACCGGCGAGAAACGTCATTCTTCTTCACGATAATGCCCGACCACATTCGGCGAACGCTACGAGGCTTAAACTCGATCAAATTGGCTGGGAACCAATGGAACATCCCCCATACAGTCCAGACTTATCACCCTGTGACTATCACCTGTCTGGGCCACTCAAAAAAGCGCTTGGAGGCCAGCGTTTCGAAGACGATTCTGCGGTGGAGACCTTCGTGCTCCAATGGCTCAATGAACGCCCGAGAACTTTTTACGAAGATGGAATTAAAAAACTTCCAATCCGGTGGGAAAAATGTGTTACTCGTGCGGGAGACTATGTAGAAAAATAAGTTGTATCAAGAATAATTTGTAAGTAAGCAATAAATTTTTAAAAAAATCAGTCTCGTTTATATTTGATCAACCCTCGTAACTTTAAAGCTTCGTTTCAAAAAGCTGAACTTGTTACAAAGTAGGCGTCTCAATCAGAGCCCAAGCTACATAGGCCGTTATAATTTATTGTTTTTACTGTAGGCTGTCCAGTATTGCCGCCTCTCCAACCATAAAACCTGTTTTTTGATAGTTTCTGATTAGCTCACATTTACTCTTTGATTGACTTTTCTCCAGCTATTACATGATTTATTCTTCTTTTTTATGACTTGTGGTTTAAGCTAATTACAAGTGCGAATATCTGTTTTATTGTTAGACCGCTGAAGTTGCCTTGAACATTATGCAAAACAATACATAGTACATCCTGGTTTTATAATAAAATGTTTATATTGTAGTTTATAATTTCTCTGAATAAAAATATATGATCAATCTGTAATTCACACTCCCGAAATGTCGTGTATTGTTCTTTAAAAATATGCGGTTTTAAATGCCTGTATAACGGATGCTGTAAATGTAATTCAATCAATACCAAATAACGAAATGCAAAATGTTATTATAAAATGAATATCTGTTATTACTGATTTGTTAATAAATTCTTTAGCTTCAAACAATTTATTAGTTATTTTAGCTGCGACTGGTCCTGTTAGAGGTAAAGTTTTGTTCAAAATCGATGGACTGGTATAATGTTTGTTCGGATATTAGCCATTATTTGTGTATATTAGAATTACACACGAACGTACGAGGGTATAGAGCGAAGTTCCTCTCGTTCTCAAGTGCTGAACTTAAACCATTAACTAATACCTACATCTAGAATATAAGCCTATATGACAAGGACTATGCTGAAGTACTAACCTTTAAAAATGAAACTCAATTCTCATATTCTGAATTTTCAAAAATAAAATAAAATAGAATTATCTGGTTCGTAACCTGAATGTGGTTAAGGTTGCAGAGATCCACTTTTAACCAAGAGAAAATACTGTAAGGCCGGATGGCCACCAAAATTAAAGCTGAGTTGTGTTGAGCGCAGCTGACTACTTACAAAAAAACGAACCTATTGTTTTTAATGTAAGTGGTGCGAAGCCATGCGACGCCGGTTCCCCTTCAGTGGATGCACATTAATTAAAAAAAAAGTTTCATTTTTAAATGCGTAGTTCGCTTTGCTCAGCGCAACCACTCATTTATACTACTACAGTTTAATCATCGGAATTGTTAGAACAAAGATCACAATAATGTTAATTGCGAGTATCCGACGGGTCAAAGTGCTTTATGTTCTGTAAATTAATCAAACATAAATAAGTAAATCAGTTTAGTATAATATTAAAATTATCGTACTTTAACAGATAGTACCTTACAATCTACGAAACACTATTCTGCATTTCCCACTCCCATCCAACTTCTTTCCACGGTAGCA
>CM040189.1:67453289-67575429 GCA_022606455.1 Callitettix versicolor
ACTATTCACCTATTTTTATGTATTTGAAAAAACTCTGATCTATATGTTGATTTCGTGTTGTTATGGAATAATGTATTAACAATTAGTAAATGTAATTTTAATAGTTTTTATTTATTTCGTAACACGTTTCTGTTTAATGTTCACTGACCACTGGTGTTGTGCACATCAGTATGTCGTGTTGACGTGTTGTGTTTTATGGTTGAACATCGGCTCGTATATGTTTATAGAATATCGATTTTTCTGAAACTAAACATCGATAATGGAAACAACGTAGAAGATTTTGGAAACAAACTCATTTCCGCTATTAATTTTACATTAAAAACTACCGTTTTTCTTTGCCAGAACTGTCTGTGTTACTTATTCTTATAAGAAAAAAAAACTTCTAAATAGATAATAATTTCCAAAATGTTAAATACCTTTAAAATTCCCCGAAGTGGGAGAATTCTCCTCGAATTTTTAACACTGAAACAAATATGAACTCCTCCCTCGTCTCTAACTATAAGCTTCCATCACCTGACCTGTGTCTAGAGGTTGCTGACCCCTGCATAAACTAGAAAAGGGGTACATTCAACCCCAAAGTACGAGGGCTATTCAGAAAGTAGATTACGTTTTTGGATTAAAAAAAAAACTAAGTACAGGAAAAAAATTTTATTATATACATTTGAAAGAGGAACTAAAATACTATTTTTCGACATAATCGCCAAACAAATTTAGACATTTGTCATATCTGTGAACTAGCTTTGAAATTCCCGTGTCGTAGAATTCCGCCGCCTGTGACGCCAGCCAGTCAGTCACGCCCGCGCGGAGATCTGCGTCGTCATCGAAGCGCTGTGTTGCAAGCCAAGTCTTCATCTTCGGGAATAAGTGGAAATCACTATGTGCCAGGTCCGGACTGTAGGGTGGATGAGGAAAATCTCCCCACTTGAAGGCCGTCAAGACGTCTTTTGTTCGATTTGCCGTGTGAGGGCGGGCATTGTCGTGCAAAAACAACACTTTTGCACTCAGTTTTCCTCTCCGCTTGTTCTGGATAGCTCGTCTTAAGTTTCGTAATGTTTGGCAATACCTTTCTGAGTTTATGATTGCTCCACGTTCTAGGAAGTCAACCAGAAGAACACCTTTCCTGTCCCAAAAACGGTCGCCATCATCTTCCTTGCTGACAGGGTTTGCAAACATTTCCTCGGTTTTTGGGGAATTTGTGTGCCCCACATAGACTGTAGTTTTGTCTCACAGGTAACGTGCTTAACCCAAGTCTCATCTCCCGTTACGATGCGATCAAGAAATGATTCACCATCTTTGTCGTAAGATCTCCGCGCGGGCGTGACTGACTGGCTGGCGTCACAGGCGGCGGAATTCTACGACACGGGAATTTCAAAGCTAGTTCACCGATATGACAAATGTCTAAATTTGTTTGGCGATTATGTCGAAAAATAGTATTTTAGTTCCTCTTTCAAATGTATATAATAAAATTTTTTTCCTGTACTTAGTTTTTTTTTTGTCCAAAAACGTAATCTACTTTCTGAATAGCCCTCGTACATTGCTCTAACACAACGAACTTAAACAATTACAATAAATTATATCTTGCCCTGTAAATCATTTTAAAAGATTAAATAAATAATAATGATCAATTCATATTTTTTATAGATTTTACTCGCCCATTTATATCATATGTATACAAAGAACAATACACATATCGAGATAGAAAATCAAATGTGGTTATCAAATGCCTAAAAATATAAGTCGTAGAACATGTCTAATATTTATCAACCATTCTAGTACCACTCAAAGTACCATTCTAGGGCTATATTACAGTCCGAAAATGTGATTAAATTATTATGATAACAATTGCCCGGTTTTATTGGAACATATTAATACTAAATAAAACGTTAGGTAAAATATCTAAAAAACTGAACAACTAAATGGAACTCAGGGCACTAAAAATAATAGTATAAAATATAAACGAGAAAGTCAATACGAAAATACCTTTAAATAGAAGAATAAATTAACTCAAGAAGAACACGCTATTAGGTCTTTCAAAGAAATCAAAAAACATTATTGTCCAAATCCGTAAATTCAGTGGCGAAAATGTAAATTATAATCTTACTAACGAAAAATAAATTATAGAGATTTTTAAAAATTTAACTATTCTTTTCACACAACTTTATCTGCCAAACTGGTGAGGAAATGGGGTTTTGGTAGCTAGCTTTACTTGAACTTAAACTTAAACTTAAAGAAACTTTTTATGCTGAAAAAAAGTACGTGTGTGGAACTCGGGGAGCTACCGACAGAAGCGACGCTTTGTCCTAAATATATAATTAATTTGAAGATATGTTTACAAAAACGTGATTTTTTAAATAGATAAATACTTGAACCTAGCTTAGATATTATTTATTGTAGTTATAGTAAAAAATCAATTATTTTACGATAATCCCCAACGATCAGCTGATTTAATTGTACATATGGTAGCCTATAATAACTTTGACATTATGTTGTTAAAAACTAGCAATATTAACGAAAATATTATAAGCGATTGAATTAATTTCGAATATATTGTAAACGGTTGCAACGTGCACGTGTTCTTCAACAAAGCAAAATAACGAAACCAAAGCAACACAACATTTACATACAATATACGTGTCCTGTTGTCAAAAAAGAGGAAAAAAAGAGACAGAAATAGAGAGACGAAATCCGTTTGCTTGTTCGTTTCCTATTTCCGTTACATTCTTTAGTTCGGCAGTCTTTTTTATTTATCACTCTCGCCAAAGCTAACTTGTGACGAATTTGAAGAGTTAAGCCATTGGACTTGGTAGAACGAAGATCACAAAAAGTTAACCAGTGGGTCAAAGTGCTTTATGTTCTGTAACTAAATCAGCTTAGTATAATATTAAATTTATCGCGCCTTATCAGATCGTACCTTACAATAATAGCCTACGAAACCGTTTTCTGCATATCCCTTGCCCATCCAACTGCATTCCACTGGGGCAACGCCTCCTGGGCACCTCGATCAATGTGCGTCCTTCCATCATTCCCTCTTGACGGCCACCGAGTCGCCAGCCGGGTAACCGTACCATCGCGCACATAACGGACGACAAACATAGTACAGCTAATAAAATCACAAGCCTCATCTTCGTTGCAACACTGTGAATAAATAGATCAACACAGAACATCAGATGCAAGAAGGCAACCGCAACTGATTGCTAAACCCATCTTCCGCTTCTTTGCGGTTTGTTCATTTCCAGTTTTAAGCATAAGTTGTTAATTATTTAGCCAGATATTTTTTGAAAGTACAACTAAAATGTAGAAGTTGCGTCTAAAACATTAGTTTTAATGTAAACTGTTCAAATATCGGATACCAGTACAGATGTTTCTAGCGATTGTTATATATTATATTTTGGTATCTTTTGATTTACTCTCAAGTGACTCAAAGGAACGTAAAACAAATAGATATATCGAAATCTCAATATATGTATTTTATAGTCAAAATATTGTCTTCATAATTTTTTAAGTGATATCTTAGACTCATTAATGAAGTTTTTGCACGCCAATTACATACAACTAAACAACCCGTGAACAAATGTTTTATTATTTTGAGTGGCAAATAACACACTAGATGTTTGCAAACTGCTACGTGCTAAAATGCCCATCTTTGAAAAAAAACAACCTGTTTTTCTTTACACATTCGAAAATGAAAGCTACTTAAAGTGGTTACACAAATTGCTATAAAACTGTTAATTCCACGCAAAATGTAAAAAATATACTTTAAAAATTCTGGTAACGTAAAAAAAGTTTATAAAAGATTTTGGTATGTAAATTTTATTCGACTATCGATTAAAAGCATAAATTCTCGTTAGCTTACGATACTAAATATTACTTTAACTAGAAATAATGATATAACTTCTTATAAAAAACCTTGTTTAATTAGGCTGGCTTGTCATTAGTATTAAAAATTACACCGATAAAAGAAGGTATCAAGCAAGTATGATGTGCAACTCTAAAAGCTACTTCATAAAATTGAAAGTGTTTCAATTATTTTAAAATTGATTTCGGAAAACAAGCTTTCGAAAATAACAAGAATAACTTTGCCACAATGTTCGTAGATAATTTGAAAGTGATATATGAAGAAATGCACTATAGAATAGAGGGATACAATGATGGACGTAATGAAGTAAATCAATGGTGAAACAAATACGGAAATTCTTCATATATTTTATGTTTTCAAAACAATCCAATACGAGAAGTGACCGACGGAAAATCGATTTCAGTCCCGAAAGCAGTTTTCATTAGATTTAAATGAAAGTTTTGGATGTATATAACAAATAAAAGTCAATGTAGCAAATTTGTAATAAGAAAAATTTACTTTTCCAGAGTAAATTGAAAAACGGCCAGAGTTTATTTTTGTATTTCCGATTTACTCCAAAATGAAAGTTATTTTTATTTCAAATTTACTATAATACTTGAGTTATATGTTTATAACTTCACATAGCCCCTAGCAAGATTTTTCGATTATACAGCAAAAGAACTAATATACTTCCTGTTTCTGTACTAAAGTACTTGGTTTGAACAAAATTGTTTAGAATTTTTGCGAATAGTTCCGGGATATGTATACCAAACGTATGTACAAATTTCACTGAAATTCTGATATTAGTTTGGCTTCTAACGACACAAAAATAGATAGATACAAACGGGCAGACTACCAAATAAAAGTAGCCATTATTTGGCATACGGTATCAGAAAACAGACAAATGTATACAAATCTCATAAACGACTTTTTACGATTACCTTTTGTATATTTTCTATAGACTAATGATGAACATTGGAGTCCCTTGCCTGGGAACAAATGAAGAGTTCTTTTAACAACTGCATTGTGGTATTGTGCTTTAAAACTTGGTCATAATAGACAATTTTTATATTAAAAATTTAAGATCTGAACATAAAGAATAATTTTGTGAGGAGAACACTTAAAACTCCACCAAAATATTGACATATCATAAGTAACTACTCTACGTACCGTAAGTTCAACTGGTTTTACCACACTAACCGACATCTTCCAAAAGCGTACCGCATGCCACTAGCACACTGAATTGGATTCCTCAATGGCACTTTTATCAAATATGTCTCCGCGTTATCTTTTACTGGACTTGAATCGGTTTTATTTTTAACTATGTACGAAACACTATTACAACTACAAACACAAAACAGGCTCACTATTACAATCAGCATTCTGAACAGGAAATATAAAGTCATTGTTAAGAACAATGCAAAGTTTTATTTGAAAACCTTGTGATTACAGTCTAACAGTGTTACTATATGGGTTACTTTAATATTATGATAACTGCGGTAATTTCAATATTTGCGTCGAATTTGTTATCTGCATTTCATAGAAGCGATTAACATTGGTCTTTTTCAAATAAAGAGCTGTTACAGATTAGATTACACTTAAAGAAGATAAAATGAGTAATAAACATATCACTCTGGCGAATCCATATCGGATAATGAGCTTTTGATGCAGCCCATACACACACACACACAAACACAAATACTTAAATATTTGAATTTAGTCACAACTAATGAAAATGAGTTCTAGAAGTCAAGATCGCGCTCGTTTCAAGATGGCGGAACGTGTAATATCGTGATGATTACTCCTTTCCTAATCATCATTTTAATAAGAACAATAATCTTATTATTATTAATTCTTATCTTTTCGGTTTGCCAATATTTTGTACAAGTAACAATAGATGTTTTCAAGCGAATAATTTGGAACTTCAAACAAAAGTAGATTTATCAAATTAGTATTTGATTAATTAGTAAGTAGTAAATGATGTAGGTACTTAAATAAATGGTGCAAAAACATCTGGCTAAAGAAAGAAAAGTAGACAAATTTCTCAAAATCAAATTTTGCTCCTTTTTTCTCAAGTAGTTTTAACAGAAAGTTTTATAAAATTGGCCGCCATTTTTCGGTATGTTCGTTAATAATTTCTGAAACATTTACAAAGGCAAATAATTAAGTGAGAGAAAGTTTCTGTAAGATTATTCAAACAATACTTAACTTGTACAAACAAGAGTTTTACATTTGTATGTTAATCCCACAAATTTTAAAAATACAACTGAAAAAGCTTAACTTAAAAATGCAAATGATTAAAATAAACACAACAAATCATTCAGCAAATGCTATAAGCAACCCTCATTTCGCCTCAAGTTACTTAAGCCACTCTAATCCTGAGCTGAAACAAGATCTGATGATACAGCTTTTCGTATTGGGCTCCTCATTAACTCAGTGTTTGTCTTCAGCTGCCCCAAACTTCTGTTTGACTTAGTTTTGCTGATCCCTGTATTTGCCCTTCTTCCCTTGTATAAATATTGTAGTTATTCAAAGTATCTCATTGGATTATATACAGTTATTAAATACACAAATAATTACAAATTATAATTTTTTATCTTTTATTTTTTTGAAATCCTATTTTACTGTCATAATCAGCTTTTTTGTACAAAACAATACACAATTTAATTTTTAATTAATTTGAAAACGCATATTTAATTAATTAACGCATATTTTAACACAAATTATAGTCGTATTAACAAAATACACACTTCATTAGGACTTCAGGATCGGCGCTCATTACGAGGTCCGAGGTTTTCCCGCTCCAATAGCTCATTTTCCAACGGAAATTTGCTAATAATCAGTGCTCGTTATTATCACGCTGACGTGATAGAAACGAATTTCCGAAAAGTTAAATCACTGAACAACCCCGAACTTTTCTTTGATCCCTGTATTCGCCCGTCTTCCCTTGTGTTAGTATTGTTGTTGTAAAAAGTCTCCCATTGGATTATATACAGTTATTATTTACTCAAATAATCGCACATTATAATTATAAAATAATTTGGCAAAATTTGACTTTGTTAACAACTTAAACCTGTTTGTTACCATACTAATATTGATTTATCCAATACAAAACAGAGGCTATAAAAGACTAAAATATTATAACTTTATTGTAAACATTTTTGAAAAATATGTTTTCACAAATTAGTCGACTTTAAAAAGTGTCTAAAATAGTATTTTGAATGTTAATTTAATTCACAATTAAAGAACATTAAATAACTAAATGTGTTAAAATTTTACTGTATTTCTAAAAATATCTGTCAATTGAAAATGCAAGTTATGCGGATTTCATTCGCTGATTGAAATTGTGATTTTTCCGTAAAATCTAATATAAAAATAATCTGAATTTAAAATAAAACTATTTTGAAACGAATCAAACGATTTTTTTAGGTAGTGAACTGAATTCCGAATTCATTCATACTTTGCATTCCACATTGTATCCAAAGCGTATTTATTTATGATAATTCAAATTGTAAATTTGAAATCAGCTTGCATTCCTCTTTATTGCCAAATAAGATTTATTGTGATATTAAGTTTTCGTCAAGCTTTCCCACTGCTCCAATCAGGACTGGAAATAAATAGTACAAAAACCATTGAACAAATTTCCCACATATTAATGCTTTTGCCTTAATCTCTCTCATGCTAGAGAATGTTCCCTCCTGCCTAACCCAAAACATTCTGCCAATTATGTAGGACTTCAAAATTTCAGAATATGTTTTTGGCAATATTTTTTCCAGCTTAGAGATTAGCCCTTCGTGCCAGACCTTATCAAAGGCCTGGGCAACGTCTAAGAACACGGCGGAGCAAATTTTCTTTTCTTCATATGCTTTCAATAATGTTGGTTATTCTGTGCACTTGGTCAATAGTTGAGTACTTATCCCTAAACCCAAACTGATGGGTAGGTATGAGATTGTTTATCTCTATAACTGGTTTGAGTCTTTTAAGTAACAGTTTTTCAAATACCTTTGAAACTATTGGAAGTAGTGAGATTGGTCTATATGATGTAGGTTCATTAGGTGGCTTGCCGGGCTTCGGGATCATAATTACCTCGGCCATTTTCCAGATGTCTGGTACATGCTTCAACCGGAAAGCTGCATTTATAAGGTTAGTAAGTTTTATAATGGCTGTCCTTGGTAACTGTTTCAGTACTACTCCAGTTATTAAATCGTAACCAGGGCTTTTTTTGAATTTATGTTAAATTTAATTTCCTAGCCACTTCCTCTTTAGTTACAAGATCTATTTTATGTTCATTATTTTGTTGTGAAAGTACATTATAGTCAAGATTAATTCTATTTGTTATATTTTCTTGTTGAGATTGAAAGTTTATATTAGGTTGGAATACTTGTTCTAAATATGTAGCGAATACATCTGCTTTCCTTGTTTATCCTTCGCCCAGGTTCCATCTGCAGACCTAATTGGGGACTATGTATGCAAGGTCGTTTAAATTTTTAATGGCTCTCCAGAGCGAATAGTCCGTTTCCTTAGTATGCGTTACATTACTTAGGTATTTATTTATGGACTCGTTTTTAAATTGCAAGATTTCCTTCTTAACCTTTGAGCAACATTATTTAACCTATTTTTGTCTTCAGGCGAGCGTGTATGTTGCCATCTTTTCCTTAATTTCCTTTTAACAGCTACTAACTCCGTAATTTCTTTAGGATAACTGATACCAGCCATACATCTTCTGACATCCGGGGTATTTGCCCAGGCTGCTTGCTGAATATCCTTTTCAAATTTGGCAGCTTCTTGATCCAACTGTCCATTGGTCTTGAGCGGTACCTTTAAACAGATGTGTGTATTCAGTGCTTCTTGGAAGCCCTCCCAATCTGTGTTCTTGTTAACCAGTGTGGGACCCCTTTCAGTTTTAATGATATTTTCGCTAAGTGTTAGAATTATTGGTGAATGATCTGACTCCAGGTCAAAGTTTTCATCAATTGTTATATAATTGTGTGATATCTTCCTACAAATAAAGAAGTCTAGCAGATCTGGGATCCTCTTCAGGTCAGCAGGCCAGTATGTTGGTTTCCCTGAAGACTGATAACTGCAACCCAGCGCTGAAGCGGCTTCATGCAACTCTTTGCCTTTAGCTGTTGTAAGCCTGGAACCCCACACTGTATTTTTGGCATTAAAATCACCACCAATTAAAAATCTATCTCCTAATCTCTTTAAAACATTAAGATAGCTGTCTTTTTTTTGCTTATGTTTTGGTGGGCAGTAGATTGCAGCTATCATTATATTTCCTCTTCTAGTTTTGATTGTTATCGCCGTGACTTGGTTTTCTTCAGTTTCTATTTTAAATTCCTCATAATGAGAAATATTGGCTTTGATTATTATTCCACTACCTCCTCTAGCGGCATTCGCTGGGTGTACGCTATGATAGAAATTATAGTTTCTAAATTTAATACAAGATTCCATTGTTAAATGAGTCTCAGAAATAAGACATATATCAATTTGTTGAAGATCTAGGAATGCTGTTAATTCTGTTTTTTTCTGTATGATTCCATTGGCATTCCAAACTGCGATACGAAGATCTTTATTTACCACTTTTCTTCCTTACAACGGGTGGTATAATACTTTCGAGCTTACTTAACCTTTCTTTGAAGGATTCCAGTATCTTCTCCTGTTTATCTAACCTAGAAATTATCTTTAATAACAGTTCATCTGTATTGTGTTCTTTAACTTGTGGTCCTTCATTACCAGCAACAATTCGTGCGTATGATGTTCCCTTACTAACTTCCGGATTTGTTTTGTGAGGTTTTCGTCCAGCTTTATCATTGGATTTCTCTTGTACTAGTCTGTTTCTCCTTTCTTGGAATGTTTTAGCTACCAAACATCCTCTATAGTTGGCAGGGTGTTCTTCGTGGCAGTTAGCACATTTGGGTTTTGTGTCTCTTCTTTTTGTGAATTCCTGCGTTAAATGATTGCCTGCACACTTTACACACTTTGGTTCTCTGTTACAGAATCTCTGTGTATGACCATACAACTGGCAGCGTTTACACTGAGCTTTGTAGTTTGATCCTCTTAATGGCTCAATTTTGACTGTCATCTCAAGAATATCCTTGATCCTGTATATGGCTTGTATATCTTCTTTGTGGTCAAAAGACAACATAAACAGCGGTAAAGGCACTTTGACGATTTCAAATGTTCCTTCACCTGTTTTAACTCTTTCCTTTTTCATTATGTTGACAGCATCTACACATGCAAGCTTTCGTTCTTTTAGCTCTTTAATGATTTTCTGAGAATCGGTAGAAGGAGGCAGTCCTCTTACCATGACTCTTATATTTCGAGTCTGCTTGTCCTCATACGAATGCCATTGCATGCTGTGTTCGTGAAGACAATCTATTGTTAACTTAAATGCTGCTCTATCCTCAACATTAATCTTTACTTGATCGTTGTTAAGGGACATGGCTTTGAATTTGATTTCTTTTGCCTTTAGGATGGTATACAACCTATCATAATTCTTTACACTGCTGATAACTACCGGTGGAGGTTTTGGCTCTTTTCTTACATTTGACTGAGAACAATTTTGTTGGTTGTTACTCTCAAGTTGCTCAGGAGAACAATTGGGTGACTCACTCGCTTTTCTTTTTTGCGATTTTTCTTTTCCCTCCTTTTATTTGTTACCATTGCTCATGCTTTTCCACCTAGTTTTATATAAAGATCTGTTTTTTATTACCTGCAAAAACCCGAAAATCGATATAATGTTCTTCAAATTCATTTCGTTCCCGGTTTTAATTTAAGTAACATTAAAAATTTGACACTTAAAATTCTATGTGACAAACACACTAATACATAACTTTTAATGACTTTACAAAACATTTTTCCAGAGATAAGAGTTATGTATATATAATGACTGTATTACAAGTTTTTCTCAACTAGCCAAGAGCTAGTTCTGTGGCAACAACATGTTTTATAAAAAAAGAAAAAACCTAATTACGTAAGAACAGTAAACTTTGTAACGGCGTAAAGTTGAGTACCATAATAAAATGAGTTCATCTTTTAGTTTTCGAACATAGTTAAACAAATAATCATATATATATATATATATATATATATATATATATACATACAACGTTTATATATCTTATTTTTATAATTATTTTACCTATGGTATTTTTAATTATTTCTTAATTCATGTCTCCTTTAGTCTATACGAGCAAGTATGTGTTACAGCTTATATGCACTTTTTTAAGAATCCAGTGTCATTTTAATAATTCCCTTTCAAATATATTAGAAAATTGTTGCTGGAAGTAACCTATTGGAACAAAAATCATAATAGGACACAGACCCGAGACTTTGAAGGTCCTGTGAACACTGGATTACTTTTTGAATGGACATTGAAATTATTATAACTCTTGGCACACAAATTGGGTTTATTAACCACATGGGCAAGTTTGTGTTTCCCAGGAAAATTCGTTAAGCCATTTTAAAATGTCTGTTTCATATTTTAAAAAATATAAATATCTATTTCACTAACCGTAATTAGCGTTAATGTCTGCCTAAATTAGCGATGTAAATTTTCAAAAAAGAAGGTTTAAATAAATAAAAAAACACGTTATGGTTCAAATCAATAATTTCAATGGCAAAACCAATAACAATATATTGTAAAAATAAATCTTACAGAGAAAAAATAAATATAATCTAATACAATGTTTACAGAGGTTTTTTAATTTATCATTAAATTTTGCACAATCCTATCTGCCAAACTGTTGTAGGAATATGGTTTTGTAATTAGCTTTACTTGAACTTGAACTTAAAATTAAAGATACTTTCGTTTTAATTTGAAAGAAGTACACTTGTGGAACTCAGTAGTTACCGACAGAATCCAAGTTAATTTTCATTGCCTATTTTTAAAGTAATTTGAAAATTAAAATTGCTAAGTTGTAAAACCGTTTTTTTTATTTATTTTTTGGCCTCATGGGACCACTTTAGTCTAAATTTCAGTTCTTCCCAACATCGGGCTGTAATATTTTTCTGCAATAATCCCTCATTCGATCAGATCGTTGCTTTCTGACGGCATCTGTGATCTCTACCTTCTTGTGTCTCTCCGATTTATCCACTTTAAATTTATTAGTCTTTAGAATGCGTGTTATTTTACATTTGTCTGTTGCATCATTAATTTTCAGTCCTATTTCACTGAGGTCTCTGAGGACTTGTGTGATGTATATTCCTTGTGTTTTCCTGTTGATACTTCTCATTACCATTTGTCTCAGGATTCTGTCCTCAGACATTCTTAATATGTGAAAGAAGTGGGAAATTCTTCGTTTTTTCATTACACTAAGAACTGGGTCGATATATTTGTATACTGTTTCATTGATGGCTATTCTCCAGGTCCCGTCTTTCCGGTAGCTTTTGTTGAGACACGTTCTGATGATCCTTCTCTCTGTCTTAAGCAGCGGGTCCGTCTTGTTATTGTTCTTGATTTGGAAGAGAGTTTCACTGGCATATAATGTTTCTGGGAGTACCACTGATTTGTAGTGGCGTATTTTTGTTTTTATTGACAGGCATTTTTTCTTGTACGTTAGCCAAGTTAGTAGCTTGGCTTTTTTAATTTTTGCTACCCTATTGAGTAGTGCAGGTTTTTCGTCAAGATTGTATGTTATGGTTTCTCCTAGATATTTGAAACATTCCACGAGCTTTATGGTGTTAATGTTCACTTTGTTTACGCATAGCGTGTCCATGGCCATGATCTCTGTTTTTCATATGATATTCTCAATCCTAACTTCTGGGCAATGCTATCAAGGCTAATTATTTGTTCGCTTGCTTCCTGTAGATCAGGGGTCTCCAAACTACGGCCCGAGGGCCACATCCGGCCCGTGGACAGATTTTGTCCGGCCCGCGGAGAGCTAGCATACTTGAAAACTCCTTTTAGAGAACATATTTTTTATAGCAAATTAAATTTAGTTTACTGAAGTATTCTAATTTTATGTTGAATAATTATTAATGTGACATCTACATTGATATGGTCATGGGCTAACTACTCATAACATTGTTGTAGGCTTATTGTTATTGTTTTTGTGATAAGTTGGATAAAGAATGATAATATGGTTTTGGCTCTCGGAACTTACTGAAGTAATCAGTATGGCCCTAAGGCTGGAAAGTTTGGAGATCCCTGCTGTAGATTAAGGGCAAGTAGGGCCAAATCATCTGCAAATCCTATGATGTTTGTTTTAATGGCCTTAGACCCTGTACCTATTTTAGTTTTAACCGGGTTTTTCTGTTTCCATATATTGATAATGAAATCTAATGCTACGTTGAACAACAAGGGAGATAGTCCGTCACCTTGTCTCATCCCGGTTTTAATCGAGAACGAATCAGAGATTTCTTCTCTGAATTTCACTTTTTAGTGAGTTTCCGTCAGAGTTAGTTCTATCATTCTCACGAGTTTTGGATGGAGTCCATAGTTCTTTAGAATCTTCAATAATGTCGGCCTGTGAATGCAGTCGTACGCCTTTTCGAAGTCGATAAATGATATAAAAAGTTGTTTGTTTGATAGTTTGAAATTTGCCATAGTTAATTTAAGTGTGAGGATCTGGTCAGAGCAGCTTCTGTAGTAAAACCGTTTATTACAATTGTAAAACAAATTATCAACAGCATACGAGATGAAATTAATATTTATTTTGTTGCTTTTTGGAAATTTGCCTCAATTACGTCAGTTGATGTTTCAGGTTGTGCAGTCTCAATTAATGCATCTCGGAATCTTAAAAGAAACCATAACGTATATTGAGTATTTCTACAACAACGTTTTTTTAAAAGTAATGCACAATCAAATTGTTTTTTAAAAACCTGACAGAATCGCTGCGTCATTGCTTCCTCGCACTTAATATTGTTTTCTGTTATGAACGACCGACATATCATATTTGTGAAAATTCAAGAGCGGTATTTCAAACTTAGTGGAAACGAACTATCAACGAATGCTGCGAACGACGTAATAACATTTATAGATAATTGCCACCCATTAATTGAATTAATGTTTCGAGCCTAAAAAACATATAAACAAGGAGGAATATGTGAAAAGCCATAATTTATTATGTATATCTATGTGAATGTATGTGAAAATGTAGTTTAACCATAAGGTTTTAATCGATAACATTTGGGAAGACAAGTTTTAGTCTTCGAAGCACTTAATTAGAACTGTGTAATTTTTGTTTAAATTTACTCACACAATTTGTACATTATTAAAAAAAAAAAAACATATGGAAAATTAAAATTTCCTGATGTTACTGAAATGATTTTAATAACAAAACATTTTACCAATTTTTTAGGAAAAACATAAAAATTAGGGTCATGTAAAGTTTAATTTAGTAAATCGGCGTAACATATTGAAATTTTTAAATATTGTATTAAATAATTACGTATTTTTTAAAATACATTAATATAAAATTACTTTATGATGCTTACTTGCAACTACCGCTTTTGACATTGTACTTCCCAACACTTCTCTGCATTTTCCGTAATCATCTCTTCTTTCTCCTTCAGGGCATCGACGTTTCGGGAAAATGAACACTTCGTATATTTCTCCTTTCGCTTTTAAAAAACACGACAGTACGATAACAAATACAGTGATAAGCTTCAACCCGACAAACATGGCTACCGTCTAACACACTTAGTCTTCAATTGCGTCGGTTTAGAAAAGCAACTACAAGGTTAACCAGATAATCAGAAAGTCTTCAGGTTTACCAGGAATTATACTTCCTTCCTTATGATAGTTATTCCTTGTTATCAACTGGATATCACAACAGCAGTAATGCAAGACGTTATCAGTGATTCCTTTTTTAAATGCAAAATCTTTATTCCAGTGTCGATTTTCGATTTTTAAATAAAAATAAACAGTATATATATATATATATATATATATATATATATATATATATATATATATATATATATATATATATATATATATATATATATATATATATAAAGAAACAAACTCGCAATTTTGAGATAGTTTTTAAATGTATACAGCAATTTATATAAAAAATAATTAAAATGTGTTTCTAATAAAATCTTTCAATTTAAAATGCAAGTTATGCAGATTTCATCGCTAATTAAAATTGTTATTTTTCCGTAAAAATAGGCTTAAATATAAAAATAATATGATCTTTTTTTAAAAAAATTCAAATAAAACAATTTTGAAAACAGATTTTTTTTTTAGGTACTGAATTGAATTCGGAGTCTATTCGTAATTTGCATCCATTGTATCCAAGACATACTTATGTATTAAAATTTAAAATAGAAATTTGAAATCAGCTTATATTCCTCTTTTTTCCGACATTATTGCCAAATACGATTTAATGGCTAAATAAAGTTTTCAACAATATTTCTTACACCTCCAATCAGGAATGGAAATATATAGTACAAAAACCATTAAACAATTTCACACATATTAATGCTTCCCTTTTAAAAAAACACTCTTGTATATACTTCAACGAGTTTATACTTCAAACACTATACGAGTTTATGTCTGTAGCTCGAATCTCCTTAAGTCGATATTTACTTTTCTTGCTATAAAAACTGTTAAAATTCTAATTATCTCAAAATCGGCTTAAATTATTTCAATAAATTAATTTCGCTCAAACATATTCATTAAAAAAACCAAACCCTTTTCCTGAGTATTCAAAACGTTCCTTGAAAAATTCTGCCTGATTTCATTAAAATATTTCCATTAATGTTTTGTCTAATTTTGATATACTGTAGTATGTTTAAGATATTTGCTCAAATCAGTGTAGCAAAATAGAAACTAAAGTTATTTAAAAATATGTTTAATTTGACATTTTCAAAAATGTAGATTTTTGTGATTTTATCTAGCAATTTAAATGTTCTTAAAATTAAAATTTTGTAACTTCCTCGACTTATGATAGTCGATGTTATAATCAACTTGTTTTGACAGTGTTTGACCTACTTTTCTCTTTCTTTTTTCTGAAGTTTTGGTAATTTTTGAACCGAATTTTTTGTGCAGGTAACTGCATGTAAAAATGATAAATGTATGTACAATTTATTTAATTTGAAGATACAAATTTTTTGAAAATACAGAAATTACTTTATGATGTAACTGTATCTTACGTTAAACTTTTAGCGCTTTATAACCACTTTTATATAATTTAACGTGAGAACGTTTGTTCAATTTAAAAGTTTACCTTAGAACGACATGTCCTATATATATATATATATATATATATATATATATATATATATATATATATATACATATATGCATATATATATATATATATATATATATATATATATAAACTAGCTGCATCTATTGAGAGGATTTAGATATCCCTCACGGTATCCGAGTCTAACACACGCTTACACTTACAACACTACACTTATGACTTTAATACATTATACTTACACTTACATTTAGGGATGTAATAATAGCTTTAATGTTCTTTTCGCCTAAATATAACAATATATAATATATATATATATATATATATATATATATATATATATGTGTGTGTGTGTGTGTGTGTGTGTGTGTGTGTGTGTGTAAAAAACTTACTTTCAATGCTATTTGTTGATCTTGATTTACCCAACTCTATGATTTCTCTACACTCTCCAAAATCATCTTTCTTTTTGTCCTTTGGGGCATCCGCGTCCTGGGAAAATGAACATTACGTGTCCTTCTGCATTCAAAAAACATCCTACCACGAACACAAATATGACAAACTTTAACGAGATAAACATGGCGGCAGTCCAGACACTGATAATCTCCTGTATATTTTACTTTAAGAATTCTACTGCAAGGATAACCAATCAAGGTTGTGCGATCACGTTTGCTTACAAATTGTATCCGCTAGATCGCAAGTCAGTCGTTAAAGGGACTGTTTTAACAGAGAAGAATTTCCCCTCTTCTTCTTTTTGTGTACCCACCCCTAAAAATTCGTGGCTTTTTTAAATTTTTATGTGTAAGTAGTATGTCTCCAAACGTACTTGAGTAGTTTTAAGCCAAAATATATATATACTTCTTATTTTGATTGCACAACCTTTAACACAATGCAAGTTTAATATTAGTTGTACTTCCTTCCTGAAACTTACGACATCAACTGGATACCGCAACATCCCTTTATCAGCCATTAACGTTTTGTAAACGCAAATTCTTGATATGTGGCAATTGATATGTGGCGTATTTGGTTTTCAATTGAATACAATGTTTTAGCAAAAACGTGTAAGAAAACCTATAATTTGACACAATTTGCAGAAAAAAACATAAACCATTTATTTATATAAAGATGATTTAGCTAATCGGTGAAATAAATTTGACTTTTAAAGAAAGTTTTCTTATAATGGATGTTCAATGTTTCAAAAACAATTCTTAACTAATTTATTTTTTTAAAAGTATATGCGTAAAAATTTACTTTATGAAGCCTTCTTATCACGAAAATGTGCCAACCTATAGCTTTTTTTGTCCGTCGCGGCATCCAAATCTTGTGAAAAACATCTTTGTTTAGTTTTGCTTCCCCTTTTATTAAACACCCCAATACGATAACAAATATAATAAAAATCTTTAGCTGACAAACATACCGACTGTCTAAACACTGAAATTATGTTCTATTAAGTAGGCTTAGAAATTCAATTGCGAGATTAATTCCTCTTAACATCGAATCTAAGTTTCAGACAAGTGTTAAACTTCCCACTTCCACCATATAGGCTATAAGTTATCCTTTAATACAGCAACACCACTAAATCAACCTTTATCAATGATTATTTTTGTATTACTTATCAACTGGTACTATTTTAAATTCATTTATACTAATGGGGTCGCAAGATTGGCGTTAACAAAAAGAGTAAGGCTTACGTTTCGCAGTTCAAAGATTCTGAACACCAAATATCCTACCTCCTCTTTCAGAACTAGTCCTTACGATAGTGAGCCAGTAACGCACAATGGTAAAATATCGGTTTGAGTTACAGATATTGAAAATGATATTGTTGTCAAGCTTTGGCCTATTTTTATTGAGTTTATGCTAACTGTTTATTAAGTTTAGCACTATTTTTAAAGTTAGGCTATCAACCTCCAATATTAAAGTGTATGCAGTTTAATAATAATATATATTGTAATAATAATAATAATAATAATAATAATAATAATAATAATAATAATAATAATAATAATAATAATAATAATAATAATAATAATAATAATAATAATAATAATAATAATAATAATAATAATAATAATAATAATAATAATAATAATAATAATAATAATAACATTAATAACAATAATAATAATATTTATATTTAATGTTTAACGGATACATCTAACAAAATTACAAATAAAATTGTTTTACAATAATGAAACTTATTTATACTTCATAGAGTAAGAAGTAAGAAACTAAAAACAAACGACGGTGTGGTGTGGTATAATTTGATTTTTCAGTTACAAAGCACAGATTATATTCCGATTGTTTTAAATTAATTACACTGACTACAATTGGGAATCTTCATATGTGACCACAAACAAATAATCCAATTTAGTTTTTCCTTAATAATTCACGGAATAATTTAGTTATACAGACATACACACAAGTTTTATATATGTATATATATATATATATATATATATATATATATATATATATATATATATATATATATATATATATAAGAAACGTTTATATATATATAGATCTTATTTTTATATTTATTTTACCTATGGTATTTTTAATTATTTCTTAATTCATGTCTCCTTTAGCCTATAAGAGCAAGTATGTGATAATGCTTATATGCACTTTTTTAAGAATGCAGTGTCATTTTAATAATTCCCTTACAAATATATTGGAAAATTGTTGCTGGAAATAACCTATTGGAACAAAAATCATAACAGGACACAGACCCGAGACTTTGAAGGTCCTGTGAACACTGGATTACTTTTTGAATGGACATTGAAATTATTATAACTCTTGGAACACAAATTGGGTTTATTAACCATAAGGGCAAGTTTGTGTTTCCCAGGAAAATTCGTTAAACCATTGTAAAATGTTTGCTTCATATTTAAAAATTAGCGATGTACATTTTGAAAAAAGAAGGTTTAAATAAATAAAAAAACACGTTATGGTTCAAATCAATAATTTCAATGGCAAAGCCAATAACAATATATCGGAAAAATAAATCTTACTGAGAAAAAAATAAATATAATCTAATTAAATTTTTACAGAGGTTTTTTTAACTTGAACAATAATTTTTGCACAATCCTATCTGCCAAACTGTTGTAGGAATATGGTTTTGTAACTAGCTTTACTTAAAATTAAAGATACTTGCGTTTTAATTTGAAAGAAGTACACTTGTGGAACGCGGGAGTAACCGACAGAATCCTAGTTAATTTTCATCACCTATTTTTAAAAAAACTTTAAAATTAAAATTGCTAAGTTATAAAACCGCTTATTACCATGGTTAAATAAATTATCAACAGCATACGAGATGAAATATTTATTTTGATTTGCCTCAATTAAGTCGGTTGATGCTTCAGATTGTACAGTTAAAATTAATGAATATCGGAATGCTAAACTTAACATAACGAATATTGAGTATTTCTACAATGTTTTTTTTTAAAAATAATGCACAAACAAATTGTTTAAAGAAACCTGACAGAATCGCTGCGACTTTGCTTTCTCGCACTAAAATTTGTTTTATGTTCAAGAGTGTTATTTCAAACTTAGTGGAAACGAACTATCAACGATTGCTGTGAACGACGTAATAACATTTATAGATAATTGGCACCAAATAATTCAATCAATGTTTCGAGCTTAAAAATCATATGAACAAGGAGGAATATGTGAAAAGCCATCATTTATTATGTATATCTATGTGAATGTATGTGAAAATGTAGTTTAACCATAAGGTTTTAATCGATAACATTTGGAAAGACACGTTTTAGTCTTCGAAGCACTTAATTAGAACTGTGTAATTTTTGTTTACATTTACTCACAGCATTTGTATATTATTTAAACAGAAAAACATGTGGAAAATTAAAATTTCCTGGTGTTACTGAAATGATTTTAATAACAAAATATTTTACCAATTTTTTTTTGGAAAAACATAAATATTAGGGTCATGTAAAGTTTGATTTAGTAAATCGGCGTAATATATTGAAATTTTTAAATATTGTAATAAAAAATTTCGTATTTTTAAAGTACATTAATATAAATTTACTTTATAATGCTTACTTGCAACTACCGCTTTTGACATTGTACCTCCCAACACATCTCTGCATTTTCCGAAATCATCTCTTCTTTCTCCTTCAGGGCATCGACGTTTCGGGAAAGTAAACACTTCGATTATTTCTCCTTCCGCTTTTAGAAAACACCCCAGTACGATAACAAATACAGTGATAAGCTTCAACCCGACAAACATGGCTACCGTCTAACACACTGAGTTAGTCTTCAATTGCGTCGGTTTAGAAAAGCAACTACAAGGTTAACCAAATAATCAGAAAGTCTTCAGGTTTACCAGGAATTATACTTCCTTCCTTATGATAGTTATTCCTTGATATCAACTGGATACCACAACACCACTAATGCAAGTCGTTATCAGTGATTCCTTTTGTAAATATAATATCTTATTCGAGTGATGATTTTTAAATAAAATATAAAAAGGATATATATATATATATATATATATATATATATATATATATATATATATATAGGCTATATATAATAGAAACAAACAAGCAATTTTGAGATAGTTTTTAAATATATGCAGCAATTTATATAACAAATAAATGAAACTTTGATTCTAATATAATCTGTCAATTTTAAATGCATGTTATGCAGATTTCTTCGCTAATTAAAATGGTGATTTTTCCGTAAAAATAGGCTTAAATATAAAAATAGTGTGATATTTTAAAAAAAAATTGCAAATAAAACTATTTTGAAACGAATCAACGGATTTTTTAAAATTTAATGAACTCATTCCGAGTCCATTCGTAATTTGTATTCACACATTGTATCCAAGACATACTTATGTATTAAAATTTAAAATAGAAATTTGAAATCAGCTTGCATTCCTCTTTTTTCCGACATTATTGCCAAACACGACTTAATGGCTAAATAAAGTTTTCAACAATATTTCTTACACCTCCAATCAGGAATGGAAATATATAGTGCAAAAACCATTAAACAATTTCACACATATTAATGCTTCTCTTTTAAAAAAACACTATTGTTTATACATCAACTTAGGTATAAGAGTTTATGTCCGTAGCTGGAATCTCCGTAAGTCGATATATAATTTTCTTGCTAAAAAAACTGTTAAAAACCGAAACAGCTGCCTGATTTTATTAAAATATTTCCATTAATGTTTTGTGAAATTTTGATATACTGTAGTATGTTTGCGATATTTACTAAAATCATTGTAGCATAATAGAAACTAAAGGTACTTAAAATATGTTTAATTTAAAATTTTTAAAAATGTAGATTTTTGTGATTTTATCTTGCACTTTAAATTTTTAAAATGAAAATTTGGTAACTGCCTCGACTTTATGATAGTTGATGTTATAATCAACTTGTTTTGACAGTGTTTGACCTATTTTTCTTTTTATTTTTGCTAACGTTTTGGTAATTTTTGAACCGAATTTTTTGTGCAGGTTTCTGCATTTAAAAATGATAAATGTAATTATTATTTATTAAAATTTGAAGACAACAAATTTTGAAAATACAGAACTTACTTAATGATGTAACTGTCTCTTACGTTAAACTTTAAGCGCTTTATAACCACATTTATATAATTTAACGTGAGAACGTCTGTTCAATTTAAAAGTAGCACGACATGTCCTATATTATATATATGACATTCTTACGGTTATATATATATATATATATATATATATATATATATATATATATATATATATATATATGTATGTGTGTGTATGTATGTATATAATAAAGCTTACTTTCAATGCTGTTTGTTGATCTTGAATTACTCAACTCTAATATTACTCTACACTCTCCAAAATCATCTCTCTTTTTCCCTTTGGGGCATCCGCGTTCTGGAAAAATGAACACTACGTGTCCTTCTGCATTCAATAAACATCCTACCACGAACACAAATATAATGACAGACTTTAACGAGATAAACATGGCGGCAGTCCAAACACTGATAATCTTCTTCTTTATATTTTTCTTTAAGAATTCTACTGCAAGGATAACCAGTTAACACAATGCAAGTTTAATATTAGTTGTACTTCCTTCCTGAAACTTACGACATCAACTGGATACCGCAACATCTCTTTATCAGCCATTAACGTTTTGTAAACGCAAATTCTTGATATGTGGCGATTATTGCGTATTTGGTTTTCAATTGAATGCAATGTTTTAGCAAAAACGTATAAGAAAACCTATAGTCCCTAATTTGACACAATTTGCAGAAAAAAACATAAACCATTTATTTATATAAAGATGATTTAGCTAATCGGTGAAATTAATTTGACTTTTAAAGAAAGTTTTATTATAATGGATGTTGAATGTTTCAAAAACAATTCTTAACTAATTTATTTTTTTAAAAGTATATGCGTAAAAATTTACTTTATGAAGCCTTCTTATCACGAAAATGTGCCAACCTATAGCTTTTTTTGTCCGTCGCGGCATCCAAATCTTGTGAAAAACATCTTTGTTTAGTTTTGCTTCCCCTTTTATTAAACACCCCAATACGATAACAAATATAATAAAAATCTTTAGCTGACAAACATACCGACTGTCTAAACACTGAAATTATGTTCTATTAAGTAGGCTTAGAAATTCAATTGCGAGATTAATTCCTCTTAACATCGAATCTAAGTTTCAGACAAGTGTTAAACTTCCCACTTCCACCATATAGGCTATAAGTTATCCTTTAATACAGCAACACCACTAAATCAACCTTTATCAATGATTATTTTTGTATTACTTATCAACTGGTACTATTTTAAATTCATTTATACTAATGGGGTCGCAAGATTGGCGTTAACAAAAAGAGTAAGGCTTACGTTTCGCAGTTCAAAGATTCTGAACACCAAATATCCTACCTCCTCTTTCAGAACTAGTCCTTACGATAGTGAGCCAGTAACGCACAATGGTAAAATATCGGTTTGAGTTACAGATATTGAAAATGATATTGTTGTCAAGCTTTGGCCTATTTTTATTGAGTTTATGCTAACTGTTTATTGAGTTTAGAGCTCTTTTTGAAATATATGTAGTTAGTCCGGAATGTAACGACGTACGAGTCGCTTGTGTAACTTGGCCAAGCCGAATTTCATGATGTATATTTTAAACGTGTATTTGTGCTCAGTGTTTGTGATGTATGTCTTAATGGTTTGTTTGACTTTGTCACGACCTCGACAGAGGGATTTAACATTTTGTATAACGGCTTGAAGATGAAACGATAGCGTTTCGTAACCGCGGTAGCCTTTTATGAGGGTGAGTGGATTGACCACTGACGGGAAGAATAGGTCATAATCCTAACTATTTTTGAAGTTAGGCTGTCATCCTCCCCAATGTTTAAGTTTGTGCAGTTTAATAATCTATATTGTAATAATTATAATAATATTATTAAAAAATAATAATAATAACATTTCTTTTTAATGTTTTAACGGATACATATAACAAAATCACAAATGAAGTTGTTTTACAATATAAATACTTATTTATACTTCATAGAGTAAAAAGTAAGAAACTAAAAACAAACGACGGTGTGGTGTGGTTTAATTTGATTTTTCAGTTACAAAGCACAGATTATATTCCGATTGTTTTAAATGTGTTACACTGATTACAATTGGGAATCTTCATATGTGACCACAAACAAATAATCCAATTTAGTTTTTCCTCCAGCGAATAATGGAGTTAAATATACATACACACAAGTCTTTTATATATATATATATATATATATATATATATATATATATACACTCACACACACACACACACACACACACACACACACACACACACACACACACACACACACACACACACACACACACACACACACACACACACACACACACACACACACACACACACACACACACACACATGGAATAGAGTTCAATAGACATTCTTTAATGATATCGTTGTAGGCTAGATTGATTAAAGTTAGAAGTAACATAACTACTTAGAAAATACATTTTACAATAAACACTATAACACCGACAGTTCCATCAATGCAAAACGAAATTTTTGACTCTGGCAGTATACAGTAAGAACTATCTAGATTTATCTACACTAATAACAATAGGAAACATATATTGCGATAAAGAATTTAATTTAGCAGATGATAGGGGAATCTCAATCTAACCGACATCAAAATACAAATGTCTGAAATCAGTAATATGATTCATCAGATCTAAGTGTCAGTTTTAATTAGTAATGTATCTCTCAAAGAATAGTTTATGAAGAATTATTATAATGATGATAAGTAAGAAGAGTTACTTCTGACATATCTAAACCACACTTGAGGAAGAATACAAAGAATAACACGAGTATACAGTTTGGGGAAGGTGTAATAGCTTAGAGATATATTAACTTAGAGATACGTTTTTCCTTCGACAGTACCGTGTTATAAGTTAGAGATCGACCTGTGTAATAAGATAGAGGTTCCGTACTGTGTATTAACTTAGAGACTACAGTTCCGTCAAGTGTGTTGCACCGTGTGTATATGTTGCCGACGCCGCTGCTTACAGGCGCTTCAGCATCTTTTATCTAACAAGTAGAACTCGCTTAGTTAAAAAAAGATATATTATTAAAATATAAAGTTCATTTGGATAGATTTTGTTCTTAAAGGCTTATGTGCAATGCTGTAAATGTATACTAATTTACATATGTAGTAGTAATAGTAATAATAATAATAATATAAAAATTTTGTTTGAAGGCTGTTTTATTCGAACCATATCCGAATTGAATTAAAAAACAGCCCTAAATTAAAGAATTAGTTATGAATTAATGAATTCATATAAACTTACGTTGTTTTTTTTTCGATAAAATACCAATATTTCTATACAGATAATTGTCAAAAATAAACATTTGGATATGTTGTTACCATAGTATTGACAATATATTCAACTGTAAACTCTAAAGATACTGAAGCGCCTGCAAGCAGCAGCGTCGGCAACATATACACACGGTGCAACACACTTGACGGAACTGTAGTCTCTAAGTTAATACACAGTACGTAACCTCTATCTTATTACACAGGTCGATCTCTAACTTATAGCACGGTACCGGCGAAGGAAAAACGATTCTCTAAGTTAATAAATCTCTAAGCTATTACACATCCCCACAGTTTGTCCCATAAAGAGGTCAACGCATTTGATCCTCCATTATTTTCTCATTCCTTCATTGATCTTTTTGAAACTATACATACTTTTTAAAGAAGGTACCAGTAATAAATAGTATGTGATAATTGCATCTGGCTAATGTTTGTAGAAACAAAATGACGGTCAAAATAAATATATTCTATTCTTAGTAAATATCTCATTTTACTACTGTATCAGATTGTAGACAGCTGTTAAATTACTTTTTAATAGATCAAAAACATAACCTAAAATCCATAACCTTTAACGGCATAGGTTTTTCGATTTACCCTCTGATTGTGAATTCGTACATTTTTTTAATTTGCTACACTGACTTCAGTTATAAATCTAAACGAATCTAATAAACAGGGTTTTAAGAAATTATTCAAATTTAAAATTTTTAAATAAACTCTTGAAATTTAATTTTCAAGGCAAAAGCGAACCATGGATTTTATTTGGGCACTTATGGACTATATTTGACCAAAATTTTGTTAACACCTTTTGACGGTTCAAATTTGCGAAATCCAATGTTTAACAACTTTTGTTGAAATAATACTTTTTTTGAAAAAAATACAAAAATGGTAGTCAAAAACAATGGTACCAAGATACGGTTAACCACACTTATTGCCAAATTTTATCAAAATCGGCTAATTACATTCCAACGATATGTTCAGACACATAGGCTGACAACAATATTCCGGGTATGCCGCCTCATTATGTAACCTAAAACGAAGATTGGTTCCTCACGTATGATCCAAGCACTGCTAGCAAAATTAAACATTAAAAATATACTCTCACACGCTCCCACGCACACATATTAACACATTCACTCGTCCGTGGGATTTACGTCCTAGACACACACACAATAATCTTAATTATTGTCCTTAACATTAATTTTAAATATTAACATTAAATATTTTAATTAACATTAAATATTAACATTTTAAATATTAAACATTAACATTAAATATAAGGACATTAATTTTGAAATATATATATTTGCGTATATGTGTATATGTGTATAGAAAAGCGTTGTAATTATACACAAAAATTACTTTGTGGTATCTCCGGATATGCTCGCAAAACTTTTATCTTGCGAAAGGTTTTATTCACAGAAAAATCTATTATGTCTTACAGGCCAAAGGAAATTCTGTCCTTACAAATACACTTTTTTTCTGAAAATCAAAATTTTTGAGCAAAATGTATTGGAAATACTGTGTATAATTTAAAGAATAACATTATCTTAAATCAGGCCTGTACAGTTTATATTTACCGGGATACAACAATGAGTCTGTAGGATGTACATCCAGGAAAGACACATACGCGCAGACATATAGGCGGAAAACAGAGAAAGAGAGAGAGAGAGAGAGAGAGAGAGAGAGAGAGAGAGAGAGAGAGAGAGAGAGAGAGAGAGAGAGAGAGAGAGAGAGAGAGAGAGAGAGAGAGAGAGAGAGAGAGAGAGAGAGAGAGAGAGAGAGAGAGAGAGAGAGAGAGAGAGAGAGAGAGAGAGAGAGGGGGAGAATTTTGGGAGACACCGTTCAGACTACTGCGTATATGAGCTGCATAACTCAAGGTCGTTCGAGACACACTTACTGCCGTTCTTTTGCCCTTACTATTAACACCGATCGCTCATTCTCATTAGTTTAACTAGTGTAACGTTAAAAAAGTGTGTGTGTGTGTGTGTGTGTGTGTGTGTGTGTGTGTGTGTGTGTGTGTGTGTGTGTGTGTGTGTGTGTGTGTGTGCGCGCGCGCGAGTTAGCAGTGAATTCTGTACAAAAACATTTCTACTTATGTATAACAATGAAGAAATTTCAGTAAAAACGCTGTTTTTTTCAATAATGGTGTTAAATAATCATTTGTCGTATATGTACATTATGAGTCCAGTTCATAACAAAAAATTAGTATCTGATTCTCAGTTGACTCTTTGGTTAAAAATAAATGTGAAGCATATCTAATACTGTATAATTAATGGGGTAATACGTTTTCCTTTTCACTTAATATTGTACACTTTAACATTAATTTGTTTAAACATTCTATTCATAAAAATGCAAGGTTTTGAGGGATGTGACATACAATGTGTATTTTAAAGTTTTCTTTACTTTCTATCAGCATAGGCAAATATGTTAGCATGTTGATTTAGAATGTACGTTCACAAACAAACCTACTACCAATAAACATTATGCATTACTTGTTACATGAATTATGTTGATGTCATTGTCTTGGGAATCTAACCTATGCATACATTTTACCTAAAATAAATTTATATTCTACATAATCAGACAATATTTCGAGAAAAATCTTTGCAAGTTATCATGTTACCCGTTCACATGACATATCTACTAGTAGATCAAACGACAGTAGACCTCGCAGTATTTTCTTAATTATTAGCCTCGTGACCTTTCTGACGATTAACTCGGTCAGAATATTTACAAAAAATATTACTGGAAAAACTTGATAGAACCAATTCTATGCTCTTTTATCCTGAAGTGGTCAAAATTGTGAAAGGACGTTCTGTTCAATCAGTATTACGGGAAATAACCAAAAACTGCACTCATCATCGATAAATCAGACGCCGCCATTTTGACACAGAAGTAAAAGGGAAAAAATCTTACAAGTAAGTCGTTAGTGATATACACAAACTAACTTCATACCAAATTTTAAAACATCGAGCATTGTGTCTAACCAAAATTACGTAATAAAGACCAAATGCCGAACGGTTGAGTTGAAACCGAGACTACGCTTCGTTTGGTCTTTTATCTTAGAGAAAAAAAGTTAACCTTACCTCTTACCATTTAATAGAACATAGTAAAAGTAGGTAATTTTGTAGTTCTGGCGCTAAAAGAAGTAGAAACCAAAGTAATATTTTAGATACGCTTGACCAGACACATTTTGGACCAAACAGTTGATACAGAGAAATTTGGCAACGTTGACAGCTGGGATAGCATACGATAGCTAGTACATATACACTGTGCGCACAAACAGGCAGAAATCTAGCAGTAGCCAAAAAGCACTGTTATTGCAAAATTTACTACAATGACTTCAACTTTTTAAAAAAGCTGTTCGCATGGTATCAGACAAGTTAAAGAATAACTTGTCCTTCAAATCAATATATGATTTAAAATTTCAGGTGGAATCCAAATTGGTCAAAATTCTGCGGCCGCCAAAAAGATAGCAATATTTAAATAAATAAAAAAAAAAATATATATATATATATATGTGTGTGTGTGTGTGTGTGTGTGTGTGTGTGTGTGTGTGTGTGTGTGTGTGTGTGTGTGTGTGTGTGTGTGTGTGTGTGTGTGTGTGTGTGTGTGTGTGTGTGTGTGTGTGTGTGTGTGTGTGTGTGTGTGTGTGTGTGTGTGTGTGTGTGTGTGTGTGTGTGTGTGTGTGTGTGTGTGTGTGTGTGTGTGTGTGTGTGTGTGTGTGTGTGTGTGTGTGTGTGTGTGTGTGTGTGTGTGTGTGTGTGTGTGTGTGTGTGTGTGTGTGTGTGTGTGTGTGTGTGTGTGTGTGTGTGTGTGTGTGTGTGTGTGTGTGTGTGTGTGCTTACTCAAGTTGATAATCTTTAAATATATGTTAGTTCGAAAACTTCCGTCAGCAAACTGTCCCAACTTTTTACCAAATTCTATTTAGAATATTAAAATTTTATTTTCGCTTGTAGTCCAAAGTCCTATCTTCATTTTTAATTATACATCAATAACGTAAATAACTTTTAAAGTACCTGAAACTCTTTTATTGTTCAAAACTAATTAAATTATCTTACTCTTTACGCTGTTTTCTGAACCTCTTAAGATAGCCCTGCACTTTCCGCTAACATCTCTCTTCTGACCTTCAGGACAATTACGAAATGGAAAAATTGCTGCATAGAACGGTACCGCAGTTACAGGGCCGTTGGAGTACGACCGTTGGGCTGCTGCGCTGTATATACACGCGGACACCATCACAAACATAACACAAAACTTTATCCCTCCAAACATTTTAGCGCAACTGATCTGTGTCAACGTAGCGTATCGTTTTATATCATGTGCAATTTAAAGGTCAACCAGTGAACACTTGATTTTAGAAATAACTGAAAGCGTCCTTGATGCAGGTATAAGAAGTTTTTTTTTGCAAGGTTTAACGAACTGAACTGGTTTCTGAGATACTACAGTGTTGTAAAAAAAAAATGGTTGCTCATGGAACCAGCTATTAATAGCAGACCCAGCTAAACACCGAGAACTCCCTAATACTGGCTCCGATCCAAATTATTACTATATGAACATTGTACAGTTGGAATTGTATCACATTCTTTTGTCAAAAATAAAATGTTTTCGTTAGAAGCAGTTTTAAGAACAATGTACCTTTAAATGTTAATTCACGCAGAGTTAATTTATGCTGCTATTTAGGATCATAAAATCAAAATTAATAAAAAGTACGTTATGCATTTTAAAGATTTACATTTTAAAACTGTTCAACAGATTTTTCTTGCTAAAAACGTGTTTTATCTATTGCGGAAACCAATCTTTGTGCTAATTTTTAATTTAATTAGTGTAAATTATCATTTCCAACTTTAATAATTACTTATTTAAAAAAGAACATTTACAGATTTGATGAATATTTTTGTAATTTTACTAATTGTATTTTTAATTAAGAATGTGAAATAAAATCTTCATAACCTTTGAGATAAAATAAGTTATACATTTTACACTATCATTCAATTCCTACTATTAGTTCACACTCTCCCTATATATATTTATTTATATATCTTGTTCAAATTTTCAATCGTTAATAAAAATACTTTCTATTCATCCCCTTAAGTTAAAATATTTTTTTTTAAAACTTGTAGTGGATGAAACTTGATGTTATAACAGATTTTTTGTCAAATATTAATATCGCATATTTGTACAGACTATACGATAGTATTTCCTTTGGTAATTATTATTACCTACTATTATTCATCTACTCAATTTAAAATATATTTTTTTTTAATTTTAGTGGATGACACTTTATGTTAATACAGTTTTTTGTCAAATATTAATATCGCATATTTGTACAGACTATACGATAGTATTTCCTTTGGTAATTATTATTACCTACTATTATTCATCTACTCAATTTAAAATATATTTTTTTTAATTTTAGTGGATGAAACTTGATGTTATTACAGATTTTTTGTCAAATATTAATATCGCATATTTGTACAGACTATACGATAGTATTTCCTTTGGTAATTATTATTACCTACTATTATTCATCTACTCAATTTAAAATATATTTTTTTTTAATTTTAGTGGATGACACTTTATGTTAATACAGTTTTTTGTCAAATATTAATATCGCATATTTGTACGGACTATACGATAGGATTTTATTTTAATAACAAGAATCCTTTGTTGGTTACAGGAATCACAGCACGCAACTGTCTCGCTGACGTGATGGAACCTAAGTCAATTCAACCTAAGTAGTAATTGACGAACATTTTTTTATATTACTTGTTTTCTTCATATCGTCATCGATGCAGTAATGTGCTGCTATTATTATTTTTTTTTATAAAACAAAATCTATAATGTAACAAGTAAATTTTTTGTTTTGTTTTTCTAAACGTACTCATAAGATAATAAAACACTCTTGCAAATATTTCTTTAAAATTTTAATAATAAACCGTTATCAAAATCCGTCAAACTATTACTGACTAATAATTTACGATAAAGGCTCTATATTTTCAGTGAAAAACAAAAGTGATTTAAGTATAAACGAACAACTTTGAGTTACTTGTTGTACAAATTAACGATTAAGAAAACCAAACAATTAACCGAATATATTCAAATGTATCGAAGAGTTAACAAATATATAAATCTACCTAAATATGTCCGGGAACAGCTCCCTATTAGTGGGTTGTTTAATGTAAATTTTTAAAATTGTTCTAACGCAATTCGCAAAGTAAATAAATCCAAAAATTTCTTTTTTAATATTATTAATTATTAATATCGGAATATTTAAGTTATAATTATTTTTATTCGGTTATTGCGCCATCACTTGTCTTTATAGAACAATAAACTGTTACGGTGAATTAATAACACTCTTTTAAAGAATTATTACGTAATAATCATAGGAAATATTATTAGGTAAATTAACGCGGACACAGCGTTAATTCCATGATGACTGCCAAAAATTAATCAAGGCACCTAGTTTTTAATTTTGACCGCTCAAGTTATCAGCCACACTGTTTGTTCCCGGTTTTCGTTATAATATTATATTTAACGTTGAATGTAAGATTATATTCTATTTTTAAAGTTTACAATTCGGTTCTTGAGGACAAGAGTTGATTAGGTTATCGGAACTTCATGTATTGGTTAAAGTATACACTGGCAAATGTTTAATTTAAAAGTAGTAAAATGTTTTGATTTTTTATAAGTGTACATTACCTCCGAGACAAAATCACCAAATCTTCCTACACTTTCCGAGAGCAAAGCGTGTGTTTTTAGGACAGTTTCTTGTCTGCGGAATTCGAAGAGGAGCCTTTATCAGCACGGGTTGCACGTTATCAGCGGTCGGTTTAACCGTCGTCGCTTGTTGAAAGTGTGGTATAAATACATCGTACCACTTTGATTCACACACACCGAACAAGAAGATAGTTGTCAGGAGGAAAAATAATAAAACACGGAACACGGCCATCGTGATTACTACAACACTAACCATGCTAACAACTTCAGCTGATAAAAACATGGCCTTTTAGATAACGATGTCAGATGTTTTTAGTTGTTTCCGCTGAATGTTTACAATTCAAGTATTTAGTATATTTCCACATTTCAATCGTTGTGCAATATGGTGTCGCAGTTTTTCTTGGCAAAGAGCAAAGTTTAGATAAGTCTATTTAAACAGTAAAAATAATTAGTGTTTTGTAATTAGAATATATTTATTTAGGCATTCATTTTCACTAGTGACTCTTTCAGTACTAATGATACACTCTTTTAACAGATACACACACTTAATTAACGACTAAAAGCTTATTTTTCCACTTTTAATAAATGTATTAAATAAAGGAATAGAAACTAAAAAGGAAGAGTAGGAATCGTTAAACTAATTTTAAGGGATTAGAAATTGGTTAACTACCAAAGATGTGGCATTTTATATGTGATTTTCAAAATACAATTATTTACCACTTTTACTTTTCAAATGGTTTTTAAATTTAAAAAATCTTAGCATATTACACACACACACACACACACACACACACACACACACACACACACACACACACACACACACACACACACACACACACACACACACACACACACACACACACACACACACACACACACACACACACACACACACACACACACACACATATATATATATATATATATATATATATATATATATATATATATATATATATATATATATATACAATTTTACCACCATATATATAATTGAATAGGTATATTAAGAGATTTGTGATCTCTTAAATCAGAAAACATGGCAAGTGGATACACGTTTAAAGTTTAGTGTAGTAGTATTTGAAATCATTAAAAAAATCCAGGGGTATCATCAATTTATGTGGGTAAAGTAAGTGTTGAAACAAAAAAAATGTTTTTTTCTGATTCTGAATATAAAACACATTTTTACAAATGAAAATATATTGCTTTAGTACTGTAAACACAAATCAGTCTGTGAAAAAAATAATAATTAGGTTTTGAGGTTGAATTTTAGTACACTGAACTTCCGAAATTCTAATAAATTTTCTTGGTTATACACATCTTGTGAGAGACAGCTTCCCTATTTTATTTTTTCAATAGTAAACTTACAACTTCTTTGAATACTTTTGAAGTATTTTTTGTATAGTGTAAAGAAAAGTATACCTAAAAGTTAAAAAGTGTTTCAGAAACACTTCTTATGTAAATATTCATTACTTGCAAGCTAAACCATAGTAGTTACAAATCTAAAAAACAACTTACTACAATTGTGAAAACGTAATACCTAGACATAAAAGATAACTATTTGTTACACACTGAATGCGTGCAAATATCAGTGTAACAAATTGTAATCTATTATGACAATCAAATAATTGCGTATACTAGGTTTTAATGAAGGAATTAATAAAAACTTCCCAGCGTCTCTAAATATTAATCTGGTTCCAGAGATTCGTCAAACCCGATAATATTCACAGTGTAATATTTTTATACTTTAAAAAAAATTGTTTTATTGATTTGATCTAAATCTGGCACACTGCTTTCAGTACTTATCTTTATGCTCATACATTAAAAAACCTAATCAGCTGTTTCTACAAAAATGTACAAATTTTTAGGGTTTGTTAATAGCTTGCAAACTTTTATTTCCAACCTTTAAGTTTCGTTTCAGTACTGAAGCTATATCGAATTGTTTTATTTTGGCCTACATTCGAGCAGAATTTGATAAAATATCTTTGAAGACTATTTTTAAATATGTAATTTTTGTTAATTATATTTATTATAGAGATTTTTAAAGATGTTTTTCCAAAAGAAAAAAACATAAATTATTGAAAAAGTCGGCGTGTGTGTGTTTGTGTGTGTGTGTGTGTGTGTGTGTGTGTGTGTGTGTGTGTGTGTGTGTGTGAGAGAGAGAGAGAGAGAGAGAGAGAGAGAGAGAGAGAGAGAGAGAGAGAGAGAGAGAGAGAGAGAGAGAGAGAGAGAGAAAGAGAGAGAGAGAGAGAGAGAGAGAGAGAGAGAGAGAGAGAGAGAGAGAGAGAGAGAGAGAGAGAGAGAGAGAGAGAGAGAGAGAGAGAGAGAGAGAGAGAGAGAGACTTCCGTCAGCAAACAGTCATATTAAAAAATTGTTTTCGTTTAAAGTCCAATAATGACTTCACTTTTAACATACAAATAATTTTTTTATCTCTGAAACTATTTTGTTATATTGTTTTAATTAAATCAACTTACTTATTACGCTTTTGTTTGAAACTCGTAAGATATTCCTGCATTTCCCACTAGGATCTCTGTTCTGACCTTCAGGACAATTACGATTTGGAAAAATTGCTATACTGTACGGTGCAGAAGGTACAGTGCCGTTGGAGGACGACCGTTGGGCTGCTGCGCTGTATATACACGCGGACACCATCACAAACATAACACAAAACTTTATCCCTCCCAACATGTTACCTCAACTGATCTGTGTCAACGTAGCGTATCATTTTATATTATGTGCAATTTAAAGGTCAACCAGTGTAAACTTGATTTTAGCATTAAGTAATCTTGCTTGCAGGTATAAGATGTATTCTTGCAAGCTTAATTAACTGACCCGGTTTCTGAATTATTACAGTGTGGTAAAGCGGAAGGCGACATTTAATAAACATACTCTAAATTCATTTGTTAGTTCGAAAATCACCGTCAGCAAACAGTCCCGACTTTTTACCACATTCTATTTGGAATATTAAAATTTTGTTTTTGCATTAAGTCTAAAGTCCTATCTTTATTTTTAATAATACATTAATAATACAAATAATTTTTAAAGTTCTTGAAACTATTTTACTAAACAGAATTAATTACATTAACTTACTTATTACGTTTTTTTCTGATTCTTGTAAGATAGCCCTGCACTTTCCACTAGCATCTCTCTTCTGACCTTCAGGACAACTACGATATGGAAAAATTGCTAAATGAACCAGTACCTGAGGTACAGTGCCGTTGGAGGACGACCGTTGGGCTGCTGCGCTGTATATACACGCGGACACCATCACAAACATAACACAAAACTTTATCACGCCCAACATGTTACCTCAACTGATCTGTGTCAACGTAGCATATCATTTTATATTATATGCAATTTAAAGTTCAACCAGTGTAAATTTGATTTTAGCATCACGTAAAAGCCTCCTTGCTGCAGGTATAGGATGTTTTCTTGTAAGTTGTAATTAACTGCACTGGTTTCTGAGTTATTACAGTGTCATAAAGCGGAAGGCGACTGCACCAATAAAATTATATTAAATAAACCTACTCAATGTTCATTTTGAATTTTGCAATGAAATTTAAAAATTTGTTATTCTAATTTGTGTAAATTTCACTAATTTTGAAATAAATTAATATTTTTTTGAAAAATGACCACTGTTGAAACGTTTGAAAGAAATTTGGTGGGTAAAAACTTGTTTTTTGTGTTTTAGTTTTTATCATGATGTCATCCGTATTGGTTTGTTTTCCATAGACTAATTCTTTGATTATACATATTGTACATTAGAATATATTAAAGTCCTAGAAGTAAGAGGTTTGATCAAATCCTACTTCAGTAAGTAAGGAAGTCTCTCAAATCCTACTTCAGTAAACCAGTACTCCAATGAATTTTAGCAGTCCACTAAGAACCTCAACCTCAAAAAGGCCTTTCGGGTTCTGGAAGCCAAACATACTCACACTGCCATTGTCTCACACTGATATTGACACAATCATAGATTTTCTGTCAGGCACTTTTATCTGTTTTCCTGCAGGTTCACACCTATAATCTACACAGTTTCTCCCGGATGGTTTCATCCGGAGACCATTGTGTCCTAATTTTTTCCCTCAGTCCTCTACCTAAGATCCTTACTGTCCCTCCAAGTCCTGCTAAAGGGAACTTTTTTAACAGACGTTTACTATAGTAACGCGCTTTTGGTAGTCCCATCTTTCTTGGGATTGCTCATAGAACAATGTATTGATAGCAGATCCAGCCAAACATCGATAACTCCTAATGCTGGCTCAGATCCAAATTAATACTATATGCACATTGTACATTTCTTTGTCAAAAATAAAGTCTTTTCATTAGAAACAGTTTTTAGAACATTTTACCTTTAAATGTTTATGCACGCATAATTAATTTATGCTGATGATTAGGATCATAAAATCAAAATTAAATAAAGTATGTTAAGTATTTTAAAGATTTAGATTTTAAACGAACCGATTTTTCTTGCTGAAAAAACATGTTCCATCTATTATGGAAATCAATATTTGAGCTAATTTTGAATTTATTATCATTTCAACGAGCTTAAATTATCATTTCAAACTTACAAATTACTTTATTTAAAAAAAAACATTTACAGACGCGAGGAATATTTTCGTAATTTTATTGTTCTTAAAAAATCTGAAATAAAATCTTCAAAATCTTTAATATTAAATAAGTTATACATTTTACACGTTTAAACATTATTTTCTTGATATCGTCACCGAGCCAGTAGTGTGCTGCTATTTGTATTATTTTCTAAAGGAAAGACAATGTCTATAATGTAAAAAAAAAAAAATTTTTGTTTTTCTAAACGTACTCATGAGATAAAAAAATACTTTTACAAATATTTCTTTTAAATCACACACTCAACACACGCATATGTATGTATATATATATATATATATATATATATATATATATATATATATATATTATTATTATTATTATTATCTGCGCATAGACCCTGTTGGATCACGCAAAGCACTCCGACTCATGTCTTGTTCCTTCTAATCCTCCACACCTCCCTCATCCTGTCCCCATGGATCCTCTTCCGCTCCTCCGTCCATTTTACCCCTGCTCTCTTTGGGATTTCATTCTCTGGGACCTTCCAACCGAGCATCTTTCTCCTGTATGCGCGCCTATCTTCAACATCTATCTATCTATCTATCTATCTATATCTATCTATCTATATATATATATATATATATATATATATATATATATATATATATATATACACACACACACTTGGTGTTGTGAGTAAGCGTTTCAATTGTAAAATTAAGATTTTTTTAGGGGCTGGAATTAACGAGATTTTGAAACAGATATATAAGGAATCATCTGGATAACAAAAGTGCACTTATTTATTTATGGTTTCATTTTTTTCGTTATAGTTTTGTTTACGAAATTCATTTCATCGCACACAAGCGAGAAAACTGTCAAGTACAAGTAACAATCAACACGAAATCAAAGGTTATTTATCCTTTTATAACATTTTTTTTAATTTTATACTTTATGCCAGTTGAACTAATGAGGACGTGGGATTAGTGTTAACGGTAAGAGAAAAGCAACAGGAGCAACTGCTGCTCGAACTAAGAACCTTTAGGTGCGCAGTTGAGTGACGCAGCAGACTGACCGATGCTTTACCCGCTTCGTCCACTGCGCCACTCCTTTTATAACAAACAGGATTTTTAATTATTCAAAACACTCTTGCAATTATCGCAACGGGGAAACACTGCGTAGTAATACAATGACTTAATAACTATCTCTCACACACTTTATAGGTTATTATATAAAGAGGTAAGAATCATTTACGCTTATATTTTCATACTAGACGTCCTTGACTGTGTCATATTCTTTCGCGGCAAAATTATATTCTTACTAATGTTCAGGCCAAGTGCTGTTTGCTTGTTGTTGCTAGTGCTGTCGACAGTTTTGTTAATTACTTCTGCAAGAGATGATCTGAAAACCGAAGAAATTATTCGTTTTCCTTTCAGAAACTGCAAAGATGGATTCTTCAGAGACCATAATGGCAATTGCAGAAAGGTGTTTAAAGGAAGATAGTTTGGGGGAAGCGAAAACAAAATATTTGCTTGGATGTAAGTACTGAAGCACTGTACATTTTAGCAATGAATCAAATAATCAGGGCAAGCAGCTGTTTTACTTTATGAATAGGAATTATATAATGAGATGACGTAGACACAAATTTTAATGTTGCAAATATTTTTTGTTTTTATATAAAACGAAACAAAAACTTTTCTACCAAAAAGCTCAAACCATAATTGTAAACATACTTTAAAATACAATTTCACCATTGTAATATTCTGACAAACTAAATTCGTTTAAATATTGTTCATTACATTAGAATATATTAAAGTCCTAGAGGTAAAAGTTTCGATCTCCTCTGGCATTGCGTTCAACTGAACTGTTGTGCAACTAAGTCTCCGAAACATATTTCATAATTCCTTATGGATTTTGTAACAAAATAAAAATTAAAGTTATTTTTAACGAAAATTGTTTTTTTTTATTAGAAATCAGCGAACTTACAGATACATAGACAGATAAACATAAATGTAAAATCCATATTTTTATATTACAGGACCTAATAATGTAACAATTGAAATCTAAAGATCGCTTTTTCACAATCACAATATTTTCTGTATAAAAAAAAAATTATGGATACAAAAATATATTTTTTTACAAATATATACAACTTTCGAAAACATTTGATTGATGGCGAGGAAGTTTGCGCATTATTTGTAAGCCATTAATAAATTGTTAAATCACAGTTTCTGGAATTTGTTAATTCATTAGCGAATATTCATTTTAGCTTTGATGTGTGTACCATTGTAAGACCCATGTCCCGAGCAGAGGCGTAATTGTGATTTTAATGCCTCAGAAATTATACAGTTTGGCGTCCTTCTTTTGTTTTGCAAAAAAGTAAAAAAAGAGAAAAAATCATGATTTTTTTGTGGTGTTGTAAAAAGAGTACAAGAAAAATAAAAGTAAGGAAATAGAATCCAAACATGTAAGTTAAATTTTCTGCAGTGAAATGATCACTTTAAATAGTCTGCATATTTATGTTCTAAAAAATGGTAGTAGACTATGAATAAAGTCTTCAAACGGTCCTTATTCTAGTTAGAAATACTACCTTAAATAAATAAATTTAAAAACCCTCACCTATTTGCGTGAAAATATTACATAAAACAAAACAAAAAAAAACATTCAAAACGAACGAAACACTATGAAGCATTTTAATGAATGTCATGCACTGCTAGAATATTACTATTATATGATGTCAATTACTTATAACTTGTTAAAGATAATTAGCTCAGAGAACCCCATATATTTTGTGCCTGTGTGTAAAATAAATAAAACTAGCAACTTGGTTTCTTGCTCTGCAATGAATTGTTATTAGACCTACTATTAATGAACCACTTGATAAAATATTTGTTTAAAATAAACAACAAAACAAGTTTTTATATTTTTTTTGGTCTAGTTTTATTTCTTATGCATTTTTTAAATCAACTCTTACTTTTAATTTTTTTTTAATGTCTCCATATTTATTTCAAAAGAAATAATAAAAAAGCACTTTTTTGTTGACATACACAATAATATAATCAATAAAGTACATAAATTCAAATGTTATTATGCTAATTTAAAACAGGTCTTAAGAGATTCTGGTGCCCTTGGCAACTGCCCAAATGCCAACACCTAGTTACGCCTCTGGTCCCGAGAACTTAAATACTTAAAAGAAGCATTTATCCTAATCACTGGAACACTTTTCGATGGATCGCAAATACACACACACACACACGCGCGCGCGCGCGCACACACACACATAAGCAAAGAATTATGTGTGTGTGTGTGTGTGTGTGTGTGTGTGTGTGTGTGTGTGTGTGTGTGTGTGTGTGTGTGTGTGTGTGTGTGTGTGAGAGAGAGAGAGAGAGAGAGAGAGAGAGTATGTATATGTTAGTGTATGGTGTTTTTGGATTTAGCATTTTATCGGTGTTTTATTTCGATTTGATTCAAATGTAGCGCATTGTTTCTTGTAATAGTCAATAATTACTGCAATCCGTTAAACAGTTTCAAAAAGCCGTTATTTCAAAACTTAAATAAAGTGATAACATTTTGATAGATTAAACAATCTTTTGATCACTAAGGGCATTAATGCAAAACGTGATTCAATTAATTGGTTCTCATATTCTTAGTAATATTTATATTTTCAATACTTACAAACTGCTATCGATTTATCTCGTAATAATAATACAAATTATTTTTGCAACAAGCTTGATAATTAAATTTAAATTGAATACAAATTTCTTAGAAAAACCCACACTTATGTTTGATACACGGTTATCTTATGTGTTATTACTTGCAATAGTGCTCGTATATTTTATGCTTAGAAATGTTTAGATAAAGTGGCTTTTTTACCACTGTTGTTCATTTTTATTGTTGTATTAGTTACATTATATGTACAAGAAAGTCTCAAAAACTATAAGTTTACTTGTTTTCCTTTACACGAAGTGTGATGTTAGATATACAAAAGACAATTATGGTATTGCAGGAAGAAATTTTAACTGCTAACATTTGATTAGGATTATGATCTATTCTTCCCGTCAGTGGTCTATTCATTCACCTCATTAAAAGCTACCACGGTTTCGAAACTATCCTTTCATCTTCAGGCCGTTATACAAAATGTTAAATCCCTCTGTCGAGGTCGTCACAAAGTCAAACAAAACATTAAAACATACATCACAAATACTAAACACAATTACACGTTTAAAATATTCACATGAAATTCGACTTGGTCAAGCTACACACGCGACTCGTACGTCGTTACATTCCGGACTGCAGTTCCGGGCAGTCCTGAATGTAACGATGTACGAGTCGCGTGTGTAGCTTGGCCAAGCCGAATTTCATGATGTATATTTTAAAAGTGTAATTGTGCTTAGTGTTTGTGATGTATGTTTTAATGTTTTGTTTGACTTTGTGACGACCTCGACAGAGGGATTTAACATTTTGTATAACGGCCTGAAGATGAAACTATAGAGTTTCGAAACCGCGGTAGCCTTTTGAGGTGAGTTGATAGACCAGTGAAGGGAAGAATAGGTATATAATCCTAATCATTTGAATATGTGGTCCGGTGCTATGTTACAATAATGCTAACATTTGCTTGACTTGAAGTAAGTACTACTTTAAAACGATTTAAACAAAAAACTGAAAATCCTCACTTAAACAAACTTTTATATATATGCGGGTACTGAATTTTCTCACAAAATTTCGGCAAAAAGTTACCATATATATATATATGGTAAATTTTTGCCGAAATATAATAATAATTCGTTATCCTGAAAGTCGTTCTAATGTTTAAAAATTGACTGCTATCAACAATCTTACATAATGGTAATTGTACAAAACGTGATTTCACCATCAATCATTTTCAAATTATACAAAAATTGATTTAAACTTTGCATCAAATACATCGTTGTCAGATAAATTTTTGATTTTTTTAAAATTTAAAAAACATTAAAATGAAATACAGTTGTAAAAAGGCGTGATTTTCAATTTTTTTAAAGAATTAAGGGTGGCTTGAATAAAAGGATGAATGGAACTGCCAGGAATCGGTGTTCCTTTTAGTATTGTGAAAGATTCATTGAACATTTTAAATGGTAATGTATGCATATCCTAAATCTGATTATGATGTGAAATTATAAAACCGTAAAGTGTTCAAAAGCAACTTAAGGTAATACAAATTATTTACGTTATATGGTGCGATGTTACCTTTTATAAATTCACTCGCTTCAAGTTAGCCAAACAGTGCTTCATGACTAGTTATGAAATAATAAAGTAATGTATGGAGTCAATTAATGTTTAGTTTAAATTAAAATATACTTTATAATTTGTATTCTAAGTATACAATAAAAAATAATTTTGGTAGTTCATTTTATTCGTAGATGGAAAACAAATTTTAGGAAATAAAATATATTTATTGGAACCAATATTCGGAAATACATAAGCGCATATAGTGCGCTATTTTACCCTTTTTTATACTGGATAAGTCGAATAAACAAACTGCTACGCAGAACCAAATTTTTACTAAACTGTTTGTGGTACGCAGCGAAAAAATCTTACAAACACTAAAATATTTGAGAATAAGATTATCGTGTAGGTAATTTACAGTCATTTAGTGTTTTATTCACCAAATAAAATATTATAAATATTACTTTTAGTTTTACATGTGGTGATTTAATGAGGATATTGTAACGCAGCACAAGTATTCAGCTAATATTTGAAAGAAAATAAAAAATTACGATATCCACAAGCTGTCTTATTATGTGTGGAGAGAGATGATTGGATTTTACACACGTTGTACAAACGAAGACGTTTTCCTGTTATTATCCTGACACGATTCCAGTATATAAACAAATTAAATCAATATTAAATACAGAAAATTAATATGTACGACTTACAAAAGGAAAACCCGACTTTTACAGGAAAATACAATAATTAAATTACCATGTCACGACTCTTTACATATAACCGGCGAAAGAAACGTGTTTATTTCATTTCTGGAAAGTTAACCGTGTGTTTAGCATAGAGGAACATGTCGAGATATTTTGTGTTGTACCTTTGTGTGATAATGCTGCTAGACCTGTCTACGCTGTTAGTGTTCGGAAAGGAACTGAACCCCGATATTGTTTTTAATACTAAACCCATAATAGTTTTGCCTTACTTAGGCTGTAGTCCTGGTTACATTAGAGATAGAAACGGCCAATGTAGAAAGTATTTCGGTTAATACAAAATACAAAATGAAGTCTCTGTTTATACGTAAGTACTTTTGCTTACTAATGTAGTTGGTTTTATACTCTCACTAAACGAAGAATTGTAATTGTAATTGTAATGTTATATTCTCACTGACGTGATTGCAGTGAATTTTCAAAAAGTATTAACTTCCTAATAATCTTGTATTATAAAATTTTTTTGATAATTTTTTTCACCAAAATAATCAGTCTTATTTCTTAAAAGCTTAACATTATTTTAATTTCACTAAAAATAAAACCTGACCTCAATCCATTTTCGTGCCTAAAAACAAATTTCAAGATTTTTGCTGACTTGTGCATATTTTAACGTAAACAATTGGATGTAAAGGTTTAAGAATAACATAAGTTAGTAGTTAGTACGTTTAGCAAATTTAAATAGGAAAAATGAGGTATCGGAGCGGCTATTACATGGGACCTCAAATATGTGTGTGTGTGTGTGTGTGTGTGTGTGTGTGTGTGTGTGTGTGTGTGTGTGTGTGTGTGTGTGTGTGTGTGTGTGTGTGTGTGTGTGTGTGTGTGTGTGTGTGTGTGTGTGTGTGTGTGTGTGTGTGTGTGTGTGTGCGTGTGTGTGTGTGTGTGTGTGTGCGCGTGTGTGCGCGCGCGTGTCTGTGTGTGCGCGTGTGTGTGTGTGTGCGTGTGCGTGTGTGCGCGTGTGCGTGTGTGTGTGCGTGTGTGTGTGTGTGTGTGCGTGTGTGTGTGTGTGCGCGTGTGTGTGTGCGTGTGTGTGTGTGTGTGTGTGCGTGCGTGTGTTTTAGTCTTTAACCAGCAAGATTCGTTTTAAAGTTTAAAACAAATAATTCTTTAAATTACAGTATTAATTTAAAATACACCATTTTTAACAATTTGGGTGCTTCAAAAATTCGTGTGCCTTAAATCCGAAATATTAAGAATTACTACTACATAATCTTTGGAAAACTTGAAACTTGCTCATATAACGTAATTGGTAGGCCAAATTATTTTCCTCCTCTAACACAGTAATAATTTTCTGTGCTCGGCGAAATAACAGAATTCGGCGAAAACGCAGGAATTCACGTGGACAATCTTTTCCTAGATGACAACCACCTTCATACGTCACATCTAAGGAGCTGCTTTACACTCACAGAACAGAGTATTACGAATAAAGTATTGTTTGTTGTGTACTATGCATTATTGCTGTCATTGTTTAACCATCTTCGTATCAATTGAAATCATATTACGGGTTGAAAACTTAAAAAAAATAAAAATAATACTGTACGAAAATTATTTCTGTAAGTGAAACAAATATGCGTCTTTAGCTTTTAAGGAAAACAACATAGTTTTCTTACCAGAAGATTACAGATTCGTCCTCTGGTAAAAAAGGAAAATCCAAATATCGTTGCTGCTGTTTTCCTTTACTTTAAGGAATTTCAGAGTAACAATTTGCCTGTAACTAAAAAAAAGGGTATATATTATATATTCAACAATGCATTTCTATACAAAACAAATAAATTTACAAATTGTCATATAAATCCACACATTATGGAAAACCATTTGCACACAAACATACGCATATTTGCCTCGTTTACCAAAACTAAGTGACCTATTGATAAGTAGTTTATCTTAATTATTGTCATTAATATCTTCACCGTTACAATTGAAGGATATTTCCTGCTCCCAGAAGTACAAGCCAAGAGCATAGCTACAAATTATAAAAACATTACTGTGTAATCAATTTATATTACCAAATCCAAAACTATTCAAGAAACATGCATTTCACAGCTTGTGATAGAAAATTTATGGTAATTTGTTATTATTGTCATCATTAAGTACACAGTTGGGATGTCTTTATATAAACCTGAGTGATAAACGTTATTGCATTGTCGAACAGTAAAGTGTTGTGTGAAGTTAATGGTGTTTCAAAAATGCCAAGATTTATTTTCCACTTTTTGTAATTGTGTTAGTTTGTTTGACTGGATTTATTTTATGTCAGAACCAACAAAAACCTCCCATGCAAATCAATAGGTCTATTATACAATTACCTTTTTTGTAATGTTCCCGAGTCTATACAAAGGACCGATATGGAAATTGTAGAAATGTTTGGTAAAATCAAATAGTCTATACGTAAGTACTAAAATAAGTCGTAAGCCTTTAATAAGTCTCTGAAAACTTATTTTAGTTATTACTGAAATATAAAAAAAACTAGAATGTACAAATTTAGATTTCCAAGAAAAATCGAACATTTAGTTAGAGTCAAACTATTTAAGTAGGCCTAATGCTGCCACTTTTACATTCAAAATACTACTATATAATCATGACAACCAGTTTTCTTGCTTACATGATAAAAGCAAATTTCCAAAATAAGCACAGTTAATAACATCATATAGCAATAAACTACTTTCAACAATAATTTTGTCAAATTTTTACCGCTATCCGTTTCAAAATAAAGGCCATACAAAATTTACGACAGCGTTTGCAAAATATTCAGCTACAAATTATAAAAACATTACTGTGTAATCAATTTATATTACCAAATCCAAAACTATTCAAGAAACATGCATTTCACAGCTTGTGATAGAAAATTTATGGTAATTTGTTATTATTGTCATCATTAAGTACACAGTTGGGATGTCTTTATATAAACCTGAGTGATAAACGTTATTGCATTGTCGAACAGTAAAGTGTTGTGTGAAGTTAATGGTGTTTCAAAAATGCCAAGATTTATTTTCCACTTTTTGTAATTGTGTTAGTTTGTTTGACTGGATTTATTTTGTGTCAGAACCAACAAAAACCTCCCATGCAAATCAATAGGTCTATTATACAATTACCTTTTTTGGAATGTTCCCGAGTCTATACAAAGGACCGATATGGGAAATTGTAGAAATGTTTGGTAAAATCAAATAGTCTATACGTAAGTACGCAAATAAGTCGTAAGCCTTTAATAAGTCTCTGAAAACTTATTTTAGTTATTACTGAAATATAAAAAAAACTAGAATGTACAAATTTAGATTTCCAAGAAAAATCGAACATTTAGAATTAAACTATTTAAGTAGGCCTAATGCTGCCACTTTTACATTCAAAATACTACTATATAATCATGACAACCAGTTTTCTGGCTTACATGATAAAAGCAAATTTCCAAAATAAGCACAGTTAATAACATCATATAGCAATAAACTACTTTCAACAATAAAATTGTCAAATTTTTTACCGCTATCCTTTTCAAAATAAAGGCCATACAAAATTTACGACAGCGTTTGCAAAATATTCCGCCAGTGTAACAAATGACCATAACGTTTTCGAAAAATTTTATTGGAGCTTTTTTACTAAGATTGTATTTTTTACCGTAATTCTTTCAAAATTGTGATAGGTCCGCCGTACATCCCGTACAATGAAAAGTATCCAGCAACTAAAAGCTATTCGTCATCCTTAAATCAGAAACCGCCATTTTTAAACTGAATTGAATAAAAAAAATTTTAAACACACGTCTATCGGGCTTTATGGAAGGTGTCGTCGTATCAAATTTCAAAACGGTTAACCAGAGCTTCCTGAAGATAATCAAGATATTCTGATCTCTGTGTGAGGAACCCCGCGCATATCAATGATTTGGTTCTCTTATAACCTATATGGTAGAAAAATGATTCTCTAAGGTAAATCAGTAGGTACACTGGCCAACTAGGTCACCAGACGTGACTCCGATTGACTTCTTGTGTAGACACATGAATATGGAGATTACAAAGCCAAACCGTAAACAAGACAAGGACTATTAGAAAAAATCTGTAATGTTGCCAAAACAAGCAAATAAAATCTTATCATGCTAAAATGAGCAACATATTCCTGTTTAAGCAAGACACTTTGCCACACATTTGTTCGGAAGAAATTCCTAAAACTTTCTAAATTGACATAAATACAGTACGTTTTAGTAAAGTAACCTGTAGTATCAAGGAACGTTTTACTGTTAATTATTGCTTATGTAAATTAGAAAAAATAGATTGTAATTTAATTTAACTGTATAGCCCTTAAAATGTCTTTGCAAACTTTAAGTATTTTTATATCGTAAATATTTACTGTGAAGGAAATATTATATTACGAAACTGAAGAAGGTCCTACATATTATTTTATTTTGTATAACATTTTTCCAGTTTTGGTACAATGTCAGCCCAAAATATTGAAAAGTGTTCATGTGGAAGAAGTTAAAATATTAATAATAATATTGTTATACAACACTTTGTTTACAAATTGTAACTCAGACGTGGTATACCGAATCACAATCAACATTTTAGCACATAAAACCAATGGCATGTCTTTAAAATTGTTTCCTCTAACTAGTAATTCTATGTTTTATCGAAAACCGTCACTAACGTTTGGTATATAGGTCTGAAAATTCATTAAATACAATGAAACTTTAAAAAAATCCAATTTTTAATTATAAGTAGGAAACGAATGTGTTTAGGACGTATCTTTATATATATATATATTGTATTAACTTAAGGATTTTTTCCGAAGTTTGTCAACACAAATTTGTTTTATTTGAAAATGACCTATTACTAAAAAAATCAGTCATATAAACAATAAAGAATTTTAAAAAAATTAACAAAAGCCGTTTTCGTGCACTTTTTGTATTAATTATTTTTCAAATAATATAAATCAGAATACATCACAAAAAGATCAGTATAAACTTATAGTTTGAAAGACCTTGGAGACGCCAAGTTCGAATCGAAATTTCGGTTCTGTTCAAACTTGGTTAAGTTAAATACTAAAATTGTTCTTGAAAGTACCTTGGATATATTATTTACAGAAAAATAAGTTTAACCTTTTCAAATTTCAAATTTTTAAGCGTCTTCAAGGTCTTTAAAACTATAAGTTTATACTGATCTTTTTGTGATGCATTCTGATTTATATTATTTGAAAAATAATTAATATAAAAAGTGCGCGAAAACGACTTTTGTTAAAGTTTGTTTTTTAAATTCTATATTGTTTATATGACTGATTCTTTTAGTAATAGGACATTTTCAAATAAAAAAATTTTGTTTAACGAAATAACGTAGAAAAGTTGTTTGTAATAAATACAAAAAAACATTTAAAAAGCTCTTATTAACACAGGTCATTTATTTTTATTGCAAATTTTTGTAAAGAACGAATTTTAAGTAAAATTACTGAAATATATTTTTTCATATTTCCGTCAATAGTTTCGTAACTAGATTTTCGGAAAGGTAAGAACAATTATGTTTTTAGTATTTTAGATAAAAGCTTTCTTATATCAAAATACAACTGATCTTTTAAATTTTTATAGTAATTTTTAAGAATATTTGAGTACAGAAAGTTACAACCAACTTATCTGATATCTGAAGGGGCATACATATATCCATCCAAACATTATCTGATTTATACAAGTCTTATACTTTCTTTATACCATAATAAAATTATCGTTTGTAATTTATTAAACATCAGAAATATTAATTTCCTCATTTGACTAATCTACAAACTAGGCTATTTCCTAACAATGTCGTATTTTTACACGATACATATCTATATCTTGAACTTTCAACAATGGGTTATCTTCGATATCCTTGGAAACTTTCAGTGTACGGGCAGTGTACATTATAACTATGTTGCAGTTAAGGTGTTTGTTGTGGTTCTGTTTCATCCTGTTCGCTTCTGTGATAGCGGACCCTGATCCTTATGTGATATCCTACAGTGTTAGCAACAACGGATCGTGTCCTCCTGGATACAGGCGTCACAACCATGGATGTCGGAAATCGTTTGTTGGAAAATAACTTTTCGTTACAAACAAAAGTATATGTAGATGAACACGTGTCCAGTAAGATAAGCTATATATTTGAGCTAGTCTTATTTATTACATTTTAAAAATATTTTTTAATTGTTATTTTGATAATTTATTCTATATTTTAGTTTTATTTAAATTAAATTAGTTATGAAAGAGCGTTTGCCTTAGTACTGAAATATTATTATAATAATTTAGACTTTTTCCATATATAGTCAAGTCTATTTGTCAAACATCCAGGTTTATGTTTTAACGCCAGTGTTTATTTGACTGACAATAACCTATAAAAAGTGATCCTGGAAATAACGAAGTTTCCTAGCAGTTAAAGATATGTCTGCGAATTCCTCTCTAACTTCTAATCTGAGTTAAAAAGAGCTGCTATTTTGAACTAAGATTTCGTAAAAAAAAGTTAAAACAAATGGGAGGTAAACTTTTCAGTATATTTTTCGAAAAACAAAACATATAAAACGAATTTTCTCAAAAACGTTTCTAATCATTTTGATTAAATTTTGCTAAAATGAAGTGCATAACTGCAACAACAAACACAATGGGTACAACATTTTTGAATAGGACTAGGTATAACCTCAAAAAAATCTGATACTGATTATTATTAATTGATATCATCTTATCTTATCTTAATCTTATCTTATCTTAATCTTAATCTTAATCATATTATATTTCTGAAAGTTTGTGTGTTTGTTTGTTTGTTTATTTGTTTGTTTGTTATTCAATCACCCTTTAACCACTGGACCAATTAAGATGAAATTTGGTACGAATATGATTTAAATATCTGAGATACACATAGGCCTATTCCCGTTTTACAAAACGTCATTATACTACTTACCCAGCCCAAAATAATTATTAGTTTTTACTTTTTGTGGCATGTATTAACTGTAGTTATTTACTGGACCTGAGATTTAGGTACCTGAGATGAACATAGATTCAATCCTATTTTAAGAATCTTAATCTGTGTTTTATTTATTGCAAAATTATTGCTTTTAATGTAACATTATCAATATTTCAGTTGAGATTTTTTTCAAAACTGATTTTAATTTGTTACTTTGTGTTGAATTTTCAATATTAAATGTAAAAAAATCCCTACGCAGAGTGCCAATTGTAAGGTAGTATATATATTTTGTGTAATTACATTATATGAAAAAATGGTAAATATGCAGTGTAGCATATCCTGGATTTTTCGTTATTTTTCTTACTAAAATGCTTTATTATGTGCCCAAAAGCAAGAATCCAAAATATGAAAGCACGAGAAGTACGATAAAAATAGAAAATAAAAGTGACCAACATAACCTCAAAATTGCTACTCGGCGAAAATCAGTAACTTGTAAATCGGTAAAACAATAACAATCCGTCTAACACAGGTTTTGTGTGATAAGAAACCCATTTTTTAAAAGAATACTGCATAACCAAACTGACACGGTTGTTAGGCCTAACACGGTGATGCGTGAAAAAACCTGTACATTATTTTAAAGAAGACTAAATATCCTGACAAAGTTGTTGGGCCTATCACGGTGATGTGTGAAAAAGACCTATATTTTTTTTAAGAATACTACATAACATAATTGACACAGTTGTTGGGCCTATGATGGTGATGTGTAAAAAAAAACCTTTTTTTTTTTTAGAATACTACATAACCTAATTAACACGGATGTTAGGCTTAACATATCCTAACTGACATGGTTGTTAGACCTAACACGGTAATGCGTGAAAAAACCTTTATTTTTTTAAAGAATACTATATAACCTAATTGACACGGTTGTTAGGCCTAACACGGTGATGCGTGAAAAACCTTTATATTTTTTTAAAGAATACTACATATCCTAACTGATACGGTTGTTGGGCCCATCACGGTAATGTGTGAAAAAACCTTTATTTTTTTTAAAGAGTACTGAAAATCTTAACTGACACGGTTGTTAGGTCTAACATGGTAATGCGTGAAAAATACTTTACATTTTTTTTAAAGAATACTCCATAAGCTAACTAACATGGTTGTTAGGCCTAACACGGTGATCCATTAAAAAAACCTTTATTAATTTTTTTTTAAAGAGTAGGCTACTTATAACCTAACTGACACGGTTGTTGAGCCTAATACGGTGATGCAGGAAAAAAGCCTTAATTTTTTTTAAAGAGTACTCCATAACTTAACTACCACGGTGGTGCGTTAAAAAAACCTTTATTTTAAAAAAGAAATTCACCATAACCTAACTGACACGGTTGTTGGTCCGAACACGGTGATGTGTGATCTTTAATGTATATTACGATTGCGGGCAAAGCCGTGACGGGTAACAGGTAATCATATTATATTTCTGAAAGTTTGTTTTAATTTGTTTGTTTGTTATTCAATCACTCTTTAACTACTGGACCAATTGACATTAAATTTGCTATGAACACGGTTTAGGTACCTGAGATAAACACTGTACTATTCCAGTTTAATTGTATAATAGTGACTTTTTAATAATACTGTATTTTATTAAAATATGACAGGACCCTGTTTTAGAGTATCGAGTAGCAAAAATGTATATTTCTTGGCCGAAAACCATAAATCGTATAATATTGTAAATAGAAATATATTAAAATGAAATGATCTATTCTGATTTTGAAAATCGACTATAAATTTTATTGTCTACATTATAATTGCAGGCAAAGCCGCAACGGGTAAGAGCTATATACTTCAAAGTTTATGTGTTTGTTTGTTAATTTGTTTGTTATTCAATCACACTTTAACTACTGGACCAATTGAGATGAAAATTGGTCGAAACATGCTTTAGGTACCTGAGACAAACATAGGTATATTACAGTTTTGAAAAACGCCAGTATAATAAATATATTTATTATTCTCACCAACCAATAAAGGCCTATCATTAAATGTATAAAACGTCACTGTTGTACAGTTAACACATTCCACAAAACTAAATACTAAATAATTATGTTGGACTGGTAAGTAGTATAATGGCGTTTTTTAAAAAGGGAATAGGCCTATGTTTATCTCAGGTACCTAAACCATGTTCATACTAAATTTCATCTCAATTGGTCCAGTAGTTAAAGCGTGATTGAATAACAAAGAAACACACAAACTTTCAGAAATATAATATGAATAAATTTGGTAGGTGTAATTAAAAAATGCTTAATATTATTTTAAACGTTATCATACTATTTGCCCAATCCAACTTAATTATTTATTATTTAAGTGGTAATTGTATAACAGTGACGCTTTATACGTTTATTATTATATATGCCTATTGGTAGGTGTGAATATTAAATGTTTAAATTATTTTAAATGCCATACCCAGTCCAATTTAATTATTTAGTATTTAGCTTTGTGACAAGTGTTAATTGTATAATAGTGAAGTTTAATAATACTTCTACTTTTATTAAAATATAACAAAATCCTGTTCTAGAGTATCGAGTAGTAAACATCTATAGACTCTGTGTCTTGGCCGAAAACCATAAATTGTGTGATATTCTATGTAGAAATATATTGAATGGAAATGAACCTTTTCTGATTTTGAAAATTGACTATAAATTTTATTACATTCATTATAATGGCAGGCAAAGCCGCAACGGGTAACAGCTAGTTGAAAATAAAAACTATAAAATCGGCCAAATGTGTCAAAATCAAATTCTGCTCAAATTTTAATCATAATAATAAATAACTCAAGTTAATGTAGAAAAAATTAAATTAAAAAAAAATTACGTTTAATTTGAAAACACCACAAAAAAGGAACAAAAGCAATAAACCCTTGTCGCTTTCAGGATTGTTTTTTTCTTTAAACGTACCGTGAATTTCATACTTTTAAATTCAGTAGATTGAATTGAGGTTAAGCCTTCATATGTGTCAAAAATTATAGCAAAATCCTTTCAACTGAAAGTTGTCTTCCTGTTTTTGTAGATCATTTCAAAATTGGAATTTTTTAAACAATTGTCTATTGGCCACTGTTGATTGAACTTATCAGAATAACTTAAAGAATCAGACTATAATCGTTCCACTTTGTTAAGTTTATTATTAAAAGTACATTATTGTTCACCATAAATTGACTACCTACATCACTATTTACTTAATCGCAGCTGATAGTACCAGCACAGACTGACAGATCGCGTTAGTGAACGGTATTTTACACTGTGCGATTGACAACAGTTTTATATAGCCCTAATTATTTACATTCTAATCGAATTAAAAATAAAAGATGATATGTCAAAAGTGCAAATAAGACATATAACAAGGCGAATGCTTGTAGGTACAGTACAGCAGATTGTTTTTAATTAGTGCTAAACGTCATGCTGTAGCCGAAGTTAGAATGGTAAAATAATTAGGGCTCGCAGTTGTTTTACTAACGTGCTAAAGGCAAATTTACAAAAAAATAGAAATATTTAATAAATTTAGACAAACAAACATTTTTATAGCGTTAATTTCTATTTCACAATAACGAAGTATTAAGATGAACAATAACTATTGTAAAAATTAATTATTTTTTCTTACACTTTTCCCAAAATAATCCCACTCGTCATGTATGCAATATTTAACGCTTATTGTGAGGATTTTTTTTTAAGAGACGTTAAGTCATAAACGTTATGATTTCAAATAACTGCTATTTTGGAACAGCTGACATATTTTTCTTGACGTCGAACTTGTCCGTCTTGTTTTAAATTTTTGTGAGAAGTTTGTATTTAATTGGACACCGAAAATTACGACAGGTAACACATATATAAAATTCAGCTTCATTTCAAAATAAGATTTTGGTCGCGTTTAATAATTCCGAGTTGTAGGCTCTGCTTTAATAATTCTGCTACAATATTTTAAATCGAAACCTTTTAAAAAGTAATGTTTTATTAAACAAAAGTTTTTTTTAAATGTTTTTGGTGACATATACTCGTAGTTTGTTTTGTATAAATAAATTCTTTATAGTGTGTCAATAACCAAAGAATAATTCATTGTATTCGCTAACCTGAAAAAAGGTTACAAATAAAATTGAAATATATGTTAGGATATTATCTTTATGTATTTGTGCATTTTACTCTTTTTGCAGTAAAAACGAATAATTAATATTATCTACGATTATAACTCTTTTTAAGGTTAGGCGTACGCTTACTTAACAATAATAAAATTAAGGAAATAATTATACTATTAATAAATTTATATCAAATGATTTACGTAATTCTGTAATTATTTTTATTGAATAGCTGTTTTGGGAATTATAATTTAGTTCATTCAACAGCTATTATCAGAACAAAAATTAATTATTTTTGTGCAACAGCAGTTACAAAATTAAATCAATGTTATGAAAGAAAATGGAGTTTTGAAAGGCGAGTTGTTTCCTTTAGGATTTGTTTTTCAAAAATACCCTTTCTTCTTACTCCTATGAGTTAAAAAACGAATGTTTCTTCATAATTTCAAGTCTGTAGCAAATGTGCTTTCGGTTATAGGTTGATCAGCCAAAATTATATTTTAAATTATAAGAGATAAACATGGCAAAATTATAGTTGAAAATAACTGCAGGTAAATTAGGCTTATTGAACTTTAATGTGTAAATCAACCCAGTTTGACAAATTCCTTTACACAAGCTGGTTAATTGACAATGAAACAAGTACAATTAACTTACACTGAAACAATACTTTCAATGAACAGCTTATAGACTTTATGAGTTATAACAGAACAATCAGTGCTGACATACATGTGGTTCGAAGGGAAATTGAAATTTCTCTTTTACTTCTTGACCTGCCCTCGTATTTACTACTCTTGGTTGTATAATACTTTATTTAAACACAAATATTCTGCGGCCTTATTACGAAAACCAGTACAAGAATGTTTATTTTAACCAATAGTACATTCAGTACTAAAATTATAATTTCTTGTTTTGTTGATCGAGTTCATTCCTAAGATCCTAAGATCTATAGACTTGATTACTGCAAGCAATCGACACACACCTTGGTAGAAACTGCGTGAACTGTTCAAGGTCGCACTTGGTGCAGTGTACTTTCTTTAATATGCTTCGTGCGTTGCTAACAGCTGTTATATTTATAGTGATTCAACAATTACATTTTTCGATCTAATATATTTTCTTGTACGTGTATGTAATATTTTATTAGAATAGAATCGAAACAAACTGTAAATAGTAATTTTTATAATTATATGTAAAAAAAGGTAGGCAATCATTAACATTGTTAGTATGTAATAATTTAAATTTATTTGTTTTTAGAGTATGAATAGAAGAAACATTCTATACACCTTACAGAAGATTGAAGTTAGTCCATAAGTCTACTAAATGTTTCAACGCTACTCTCTTCAAGTCATCAAATCCTTCTTCTGCACGTATTTGTATGAAGTCATCTAAGTTTTACTAACTAATTTTTTATTAAACATTCTTAACAATTGGTTATATCTTGCATTAATTATTTAAAACTGGTAATGTGAATTCTCCCCCTTTCAATATATTCTCTTGTTAAACACTTTTCCTATCTGTCCTTCACCCTTTTCTCTTTAGAAATTATACACCCTTCTTAGGATCCATCACTTCATTTTAAAACAATTTATTTAACCTTCTTACTTTCTCATTGTATAAAGTATATAAAAGTATTGTGATCATAAAAAATTCGATCAAGTTTTTATTGGATGTAGATTTGCTTGGGACTAAACGAATAGCTAATTTCGATTAAATATAGCAAACAGGTAAATTTACTCATATTTCTGAATTATTTTGCAATTAAATATAAATCTACCCATTTTTTCTAAAAACATAAAATTCGTTTTTTATTAAAAAATTGTCAAACAATTTTAGTAAAATTAAACTTGAATATTGTCAATAAGTTGGCTTACTCCCACGAAACATGTAATTGTTATATCTTCAAAAAACCGGTTGGAGAACTGCCTATAAAACTTGTGAAATATCAGCTTGATTTATTAAAATCGGTTAATCACAATTTTTCAAAATATTAGTCTTATATAATGATACATGACCGGTTTCACATTTGCAGTACCACTGTACCACTCGCCCATCTAGTTTATTACAAAAGAGTTGATAAACCATTCTGACGCAGGCTGTTTAGTCTCATCAGTCCTAGATTTACCGGAAGAGCTATTGTCACTTGACCTTGACATTGATGGTGAATCTAAACAAACATCTAGAGGAACTAGGGTCTGGAAAATCGAACAAGGGGCGTGTATAAAAAAATATATTCAAGAACATTTTAGGAATTAAATTTAATAATCATTGAGAAAAAGTAAGAGAATAATTACCGGAAGAGTTTCACCCACAAAAAAACAAGGCATTCCGATGGTAGCGATCTTACTTCTGCATTTAAAGACAGAGAAAATAAGACAGAATCATCATCCTCGTAATCATCGTGAATATGGTCGCAAAGATTATAGGAAGGTGACTACGGTTTCTAGTGGTATAGCCTAAGGCGTATTTACAGTGAACTCTGACGTTCAAGCAATCTTCAGTTCAGTAGTACTCTGACGTCACAAAGGTGGTTGTTGTTCCCTGTCAGTAACAACATGAACGACAGTTTGTGATCCTCAGAAGCAAACTTGTCACACAAGTTCGAGGTACAAATAACGGATGCGCCTTGTGAGCCTTTATTACTCAGGTTAGAGCAAATCAGTAGATAGGTCGGTGAGAATTAAAGTTGAAACTCACTGTCTAATTGATAAAGGCAATCAAAAACGTACCACGATTTTTCATTCCTGTCAATTGGTTTCGTATTACAAGTTACTCCTGCGACGATTGATCCATTATTACAAAATAGTCTCTCGACAATTGATCCAGTATTACAAATTAGTCCCGCGACGATTGATCCAGTATTACAAAATAGTCTCTCGACAATTGATCTAGTATTACAAAATAGTCCCGCGACGATTGATTCAGTATTAAAAAATAGTCTTGCGACGATTGATCCAGTATTACAAAATAGTCACGCGACAATTGATCTAGTATTACAAAATAGTCCCGCGACGATTGATTCAGTATTAAAAAATAGTCTCGCGACGATTGATCCAGTATTACAAAATAGTCTCTCGACAATTGATATAGTATTACAAAATAGTCCCGCGACGATTGATTCAGTATTAAAAAATAGTTTCTCGACAATTGATCCAGTATTACAAAATAGTCACGCGACGATTGATCCAGTATTACAATATAGTCTCTCGACAATTAATCCAGTATTACAAAATAGTCCCGCGACGATTGATCCAGTATTACAAAATAGTCTCGCGACGATTGATCCAGTATTACAAAATAGTCTCTCGACAATTGATCCAGTATTACAAAATAGTCTCTCGACGATTGATCCAGTATTACAAAATAGTCTCTCGACAATTGATCCAGTATTACAAAATAGTCTCTCGACAATTGATCCAGTATTACAAAATAGTCTCTCGACAATTGATCCAGTATTACAAAATAGTCTCTCGACGATTGATCCAATATTACAAAATAGTCACGCGACGATTGATCCAGTATTACAAAATAGTCACGCGACGATTGATCCAGTATTACAATATAGTCTCTCGACAATTGATCCAGTATTACAAAATAGTCCCGCGACGATTGATCCAGTATTACAAAATAGTCTCTCGACAATTGATCCAGTATTACAAAATAGTCTCTCGACGATTGATCCAGTATTACAATATAGTCTCTCGACTATTGATCCAGTATTACAAAATAGTCCCGCGACGATTGATCCAATATTACCTACGAAACGGATAATTTATATTTCTTATAGTAATTTTTATATTTATTAACTTTCACGCAGTTAACTTTCATACAAAACCGTGTTAGGTTCTCAAAATATTTATGTTTTCTAAAGTTTCTAAAGTTTTTGTTATTAATTACACGCATTTAATTAATTGTTTTCATAATAAAAACACGTTTACTATGAAACCAAATGAGCAAGGGACGAGTATGCCGTTGGTAAATGTATTGTCTGGGACCAGGGTGACTGGGGCCAAATTGTGGGACGAATTGGCATACGATCACACAAAAGGCCCAATGAGGTCGACTTGTCTTGTGGATGTAAAACATCCTTTCTTTCTTAAACAAATGATTTATTGCATTTTAAACAAATGATTTATTGCAATAAAACTGAAATAAAAAATGTACTGTTCGGAAGTAAAGTAGAAAAAGAATCTATGATTCATTCTATGAACGTTAGCAAAAATTTATTAATTGATTTTGAAAACAGACACACTTTTTCATTCATTGTCAATAGCTTCAGTCCTACGTATATATTTTAAACAGTTGTGTGTTAGAAAGATTGTCCTGCTCTTAAACAGTACATTTCTTAATAATTAAGTCACTATGGAACACAGTTTGCTTTTAGCGTCTAATCTGTGACTGTTGTTACCAAAGTTCCTATAATCGAGGTACATTTTTCTTTATTAAAATCTTTAATGGACTCATTTTGGATCCTATGTTCTGTTTTAAAAAATGTGAGTTTTTAAATGATTAATTATTACATAGCTAATATTTTTGTAATTTCCGTTAGGTTTTAGGTTTCTTTATGGAATATATTTTATATTTTACACTTAAGTGTTTCTTTTAAAGTGATTTGAAAATAGTTTAATTGAATGTAAGAAATATTATGGGATATTATTTAATATTCATTTCTATATCGCAAGCAGTATTTTTTAAAATATATATTTTAAAAAAATTGAAATTTATCTTCATTTTTTAAATTTAAGTTTAGAAATACTTTAGTAATGTGGTGTAATGTGAATATTAAATTTCTATAACGAATTGCAAGTGATAGATAAATCAATAAATCATTCAGTGAACACAATCACTCAAACACCTCAAAGAAATGGATTATGACAAAAAGAATTGAATACAATTTCAGTCATTGTTACGCGTTACACAGTTCATTGTTACAGTGTTTCATTACCGTATGCAAATTTATGCAAATTAATTTTACATAAATGTTACATAATGTTGCAGTCAAACAGTCAATGCTACGTATACAAAACACGCGGCAAATTGTACACGTTAAAGATGTAACTGTTCGCCTCCAAATTTTGAAATGCAAATATTACTGTCGAAATATTAGTTTCTTTCTGATGCGATACGAATGCAATTCCTAAACACCAAAAACATTAAATAACTCTTTATAAACAAACATTTAAATCTGGAACAAAATTATTTTGGTGATAGGTTGGTTATCCGTTATACCTAGATTACCCAGCACGCTCATCCGTTTCAAAATACCGAATTTTCAAAACCATAAAAAATAATAACTTTTCATATTACATTACAAACGTTTATGATCGGTTCATTATCGCATTCAATATTAAAATCTTAATTTTACAAATTAATTTTTTTTTAATTTATTCAATGTGAAAATAAAGAAGTTTTATAATTTGTTGTTGCTAGACAAATTATTTTGATATAAAAAGTGTTCTAATATGTGTTTAATTGCTTTTTTTAATATATAAGCCATAGTTATATTAATGTTTTTAAAACTAGGAAGTAATATTAGATAAAAATCTATGAATAGTGTTTTCTTATATATATATATATATATATATATATATATATATATATATATATAGTTCTTCCATTGTATAATGTATAGTAATATCCAGCATGGTAAATATTGCATAATATCTTATTAAACTCTTTATTATATTATGTGTATAGCTTCAATAATAAAGCCTATGATAATGTTGATAATCATGATCGTTCAGTTCTTTCTGCATGACAGTATGTCTGGGCTTAGTGTTCAGAAATACATTTATGGTTATCTTCTTGTGACTACTGAAGTATTTAGATGTGTATAGCCAACAACTGTGCATTTTTCCTCTGCTTATGAGATAACGTAAGCCAAATTATTTGTTTAAATTCCAACAGTAGGTATCTATAGTATGATGTATCTATATTTATATAATGTATTAGTAGTCTACAAATTATGACATTTTATAATAATATTTATATTTTCTTGTGTGATATAGTTTAAAAATATGTATATGTCAATATATAATTTGCGAGTGTGTTATCTCAGTTCGAACCAGATCTGTAAAACGTGTTTGTAAATAGGCATGGATGGCAGACAAGTCCCTCCCCACCAACCGGTTCGATTTTCCCTTTCCTCTTATCCTAGCTAGTGGACATTTTTTGTGTTAGGGTTCCAGCTGGATTAGTGAAAGCAACAAGGTGGCGCTCTTGAAGAAATCCATACAACCCTCCCATGTCCCTCTCCATCGAGTTGAAGCCGGTAGTAGCAAACCAGAGGATTGTTACAATACGAAAACAGCTTGGGAATGTTCTTTTATTTTTGTGTCCTTATCCAATCCTGAACACTCAAGGACATGACTCTCATCCACGACTGAACCCTGCAAAGGGTACATCCTCTTGATTGAAATATACCGAACCTTTACAAGCGTAATGCCAAACAATCGTGACTCGTTCCGAGTCTGAAGTAGATAACACTATGCAATATAACAAAGGTGTCAAGATCACTGGTGGAAACATCGGCCAATACTCCATCATCGGTACAATTAACGTCGTACTAAGGTCAAAACTACGACAAAGCAAAACATTTATTTTACAAAAACACTTCAGATGTTTCCTCCACCTTGCAAGGTGCAAGAATTCGTTGGGGAAATGTCATGAGAATATTTCTTGAAAAAAATTCTAACGAACGCTTATACACCGGTTTTGAATTTAAACTTTAAAATATTTTTAACGACCACACTTGTAGGTCGTTCTCGGTGTTCACTTCATGATGATGATGGCGATGATGACAATTTCAATGGAAGAGGACAATTTACAGTAAGAGGACAGCAAGAGGAAACTTATCATGCCCAGTGTGAATCTGCCTATAATATTATTTATGAAACCACATTTTGTAAACGATCATCGGTTGTTTGAATAACGTTTTGTTTTTCATTCTAGTCATACCGTGAGGCGGCATAATGAATCGTGATTTATTAACTCCAGTTATTTACTGCAGAGCGCAGCACTGTGGATGTTAGCGATGTGTGATGATTTTATTGGCTAAAACATATTGGACGAGTGAAACATGATAAGCATTGGATACGTTTTATCAACTGTGGAGTTTGTACTCACACATATACAATATTATATCTGTTAATATTGCGCCGATAGAATATTAATGGGGACTATTCAACAGATGTGTTTCGTAACTTTAACTTGGTTAATAGCAAACTTCCTACACTGATAAATTTTAATTTTTTTAATTATTCAAAATTAGGCCAAAATTTGATGTTATTTTGATGTATATTCTAAAAGTATTAATTTTAATATCTCTTAGCAAATCATTTTGGAAATCATGCTAACATTCATAGCTAAGACATAAGTTATTAATACACCAATATTTGTTCCGAAAATACTTTTTCGAATACAACTAACATCGTTTTTCGAATAGTTGTTTTCGTATACAACTAACATCGTATACGTAAACAAATACAAAAAAACTTCTTTAAAACAGAATTAAAAGAAACTAATTCAGTAATTACAAAACAAATAGCAAACTTGTTGACTTATTTCACCCTGATGTACATTTTGGTACCATAGTTACCATCTTCAAGGGTGGGTAACTTAGCAGAAGTGATACTAACCATAACTAAGTTGGTAATAAAATGAAATACCTTCCCTTGTTCTGTACTAACAAAACACCTGTGCTAAATGACCATACTCTGAAATAGGGTCACTACTAATAAACAACATGTGTGGTATACTAACCCTAAAAATATATCTAGTGACAAAAAACTAAACAAAACCAAAAATGTATAAACTAATATAATGTGACCAAAACTATCTTGGTTTCAGAAAAAAACAATGAAAACTGAGGAACAGTTCCTTTGTCAGCGTTCATTAACAGTTTTTATTATTAGCAGTTTTATGAATGTGAATACTTTCATAACTGTCATCTTAGAGGTCACCACTTTCCTCAGTCTTCAACTGCTACATTCTAAATTACGACCAATTCGGAGTATATGATCTGCTACACTAGATTTTTCGGGACTGTAACTTAATTTTTGGTAAATGTTTTTTTTTTAATCTAGTCATGATTTTCCTCTTAGTTTAGCCTAGATAAATTTGCTCGCATGTGTTACACGTAATGTCCTAAATTCCAGACTTATTCGTCATTGAGTTTTATCCTTTAGGCCGCTTAACAATTGTCCCAAGCTATTGTCACTCTTATAGGCTACCATAAGATTAAAAGTTTTTAAAACAGAGTCTAATCCATTCGTAAGAGAAGCGTTATAAGTAACCCTACAATGTTTATTTTCCCTTATTTCCGGTTGTATTGTCTTGGAATTCTTTACAGTAACATTCAGTTTCTGTTTTTTGCAATCCATTCAATTTCTCTTGGTCTGTAAATCATGTTATGAAGAGTGGAAAATGTATGTTTACATCAATTATTAGACGAATTTAGAAAAAAATGTATTATTATTATTTGAGGGGTTTCTATATTTAAAATTCAATTTTTGATAACTTTTTTGAAAAAGAGGAAGTATGTCATTTAATTTAATTTAACAAATAGATTTGACAGAGTTGTGTATACCATTAATTTAATTCAAAACTTTTTGAACATTACTTTTGTCCACATCAGAAACGGCAAAGATTTCATCAACATAACTCATCCATATTATAAGAAAATATTTGAAGTTAGTGTTAAGCACTTCCTCAAATATGCTCATGAAAGGTTCTATAAACGGTGACAAATTATTACCAATAGCAGTACTATCATGTTAAAACTACTCATTATTAAATTGAAAGTAGTTTTGAATCACGCAAACCTCAGGCAACGTAATATATTTATCAATTTTCCGAGATTCTAAATGATTAGTACACAAAAGCTCCCTCAAATCTGCCATGGTTTCTTCAATAGGAATACTTGAAAACATTTCAATTTATTTTGAATTGCAAAATGACTAAATTAATTTTTGTAAGCCGCTAAATTCATCCGTTAACAATTTCGAAAGAGTCTATGTTTGTAATCAGAGAAACAACGGATCTCATCAAGTTATATTATTTGTCTATTTTTGGAAGGTAAAACAGTCTTGGTAATACTAGATATAATATATATAAAATCACGTGGGTAAGAAATAATTAATAGAGGTTGTTTATCTACATATTTTTACAGAGTAAAGCGAAACTCATTCAACTCTTAGTAAATCGCTAATATATTTGAAATCAATTGTTTTTTGGAGGAATTCCTATATTTCTATTATCTGCTTTTTCGGAACAACTAAAAATATATAAATTTATCTGTCTTAACAACAATTTTCTTTCTTTAAAAATCAAATTTTCACTTTTTTACAATAACTTAGATAAGTTCTGTTGCACAGTAAAATAATAATGTTAATAAAATCCATTTAAGCGTTTCAAAAATTACGAAAATTTAAAAATATCCTGGAAAATTGAAATGATTTTATCTAATCTTTAATGTTTTAATCACAGCACACATTTAGCTACCGCGATAGAAGCTAAATTTCCTAAAGTTTGTTCACAAGAATGTGTTACATTTTAATTTAACCTACAATTATTTTTTTTCGAAAATATTGTATACCGTACACATTCAGCGAAAAAATATTCATAAATTATATTTTCAAATACCCACATTACAATGAAAATACAAAATGAACAATAACAATCATCAAATTTGTTTTTGTATTTTTATTAGAATTGAAATAAATATTTCGTATGTTAACTAATGCAGATTTTAAAAGTATAAAATAGTAATGACATCTTTCAAGATTTGTGAAGATTGAATGAATTTTTCCTGGTAAACAAGCTATTTAAAAAAATCGATTTTTACGGCTAATTACAGTATCGCCACTCAAATCAAGATCCCGGGTTGGGTCGTACCATAAAGCTCATTTTTCATTTCTGAAGCTCATTTTTCAGTGCAAATTCGCAAATTTGTATCGATTTAAGTATTCTAATAAACGTAGGCTATTTCTAATAACGTTTATTATTGCAGTTTGAATGAATATTGGTTTTTATCACGTTTAAAGAGAACTTTATTGTAAATGTAGGTTTTTAAAAAAAATGTTATTTCCTTCATTGTCTGAGGCCTATGTCAAATTGATTGACGTTGGAAATACCATCAAAAAACAATAACATCGATGCCAGTCAAAATCAAAAAGCAGTGGTGATACTCTCTGGCATATTGACAGTTTGTTTGATGAGTTACAGTGATTCCACTCAGCGGGAGACGCAGTAATCTGAGCGCTATTGAAATGTCGTTGTGTTTATAATACTTTCGTAAAGTTTTAGCTTTATATGTTGAAAGTATTATTTTTATATTTTTAATCCCCTTTTTTAAATACTGTTTTGTCCTTTCTCAATTGCGTCAAAAAACCCTAATTTTATTGAATGAAACATTATTAAATATATGATCTGATTAAAATTTTTTTTAAACAAACAGCTGTCTCAAATATCTTTAGTAGATTGTATTAAATTAATGTTGTAATATTACTTTACAATTTCACTATATATATATATATATATATATATATATATATATATATATATATATATATGTGTGTGTGTGTGTGTGTGTGTGTGTGTGTGTGTGTGTGTGTGTGTGTGTGTGTGTGTGTGTGTGTGTGTGTGTGTGTGTGTGTGTGTGTGTGTGTGTGTGTGTGTGTGTGTGTGTGTGTGTAAATTAATTCAAACAAATAATATTTATGACTAACCGGTTTATTTATCTTTTTGTGAAATTTTAAAATTGAATATATATATATATATATATATATATATATATATATATATATATATATTTAGATAAATTACGATATTGACATTAAATTTTTTTAAATAATTTATAATAACATTATTAATAACATGGTCAAAGTATGAAACTAATGCCATTTTAAAATACATGAAATAATTTGTATCTGGAAATATATATATATATATATATATATATATATATATATATATATGTGTATGTGTGTGTGTGTGTGTGTGTGTGTGTGTGTGTGTGTGTGTGTGTGTTTGTGTTGTGCCCGCGAGCGCGTGTGTCCTAAAAATTAAAACATGTGCTAATTCAATCGTTGCTCCTGGTTATTGTCTTAGTTAACGGATACTCTAAGAATTCAATTTTTAAACCGAAATTCGCTAACGTATAAAGTTTAATAATACTTTATAATCTTAAGGTAAAATAATAATGGATATACAAAATCAGTCGAATTCAAAAAAATCTTTAATGTTAAAAGTATTTTCTCCATATTAATTTTACATTTGTTACAAAAATATAATTTACACATTTAAATCTATCTTATTGATACATAATTTATTATTCTCTTCTTAAGTTTTACTAATGCTCGAAAGTTGTTATTCTCTTCTTAAGTTTTACTATTGCTCGAAGTCTGTACTTTGTAGTTCCCATTAACTCAATAATACAACTTATTGAATAACGATAGCGTTGAAAAGCATTGGAATTATCGTTTTTACTGAATATGTCTTCAACAAAAATATTACGTTTTCGTTAACCTTATATGAGTTTCTATTATTAACATAATTTCTGTCAAAACATTGAAGAAATACTAGTTCTTCAAGTTTGAAATTTAAATTCTCTCACAGAAGTTTGTTTGGTTACTATGAAATAATACTTGTACTTCAAATAAAAAATAATTTTAACCACTCAACTTAAAAAAAAAACAGTAGCAGGATTTTGTTGGTCAAGGTTATATTCACTTTTACAGATTTATCATTTTATTTGAAGCAATAATTAAATTTTAATTAACCACCTTTGACTTACTCTCCAGATAGTTTTTTTATAGTGTAATTTTGATTATTGGTGCATGTGTTGTAGTATGTTATTTTGTTCTTTTTTATACTTCGTTGTACATTTCACAGTATATGTTTATTTTTTAAACCACTTGTTATTATTCGGTTAACGCTGTATCTATATTGCCATTAAATAGGTTTACAAAAGCTATTAGAATCAATTGACTTAATCATTGTTGCAGCCTAATTATAAAAACAATTGAACAATAATGAGAATTTGAATAGCTTGATACTATTTGGTTATTGTTATAATTACAAAATTATAACAACATTAATTATAATTAGGCAACTTACGATTGAAATTTGAATCACTTGATATTACTTGGTTCTTATTTTAATCCATTGTTCTTTAAAATTACGTACATTATTTGAATTAACTAAAGTAATTTAATTATTGTTGTAATTCCAGTTATAAAAATGGCTTCATGTCATTTGATAATTTTTTGTATATTTCTTGGTAATTGGATGATCTGTCTTGGTTATTTTAAATACTTGATGTCATTTGGTTAACTTACTAATATCATGGATCATTGAGAAACTTATGAATGTTATTTGAATCACTTCATGATAATTGGTTATTCTTGGAAATCCTATTGCTATGATAGAGCTTATGATATTTATTTAAATTACTGAATGGAAGTTGATTATTGTTACCTTGATCATTGTACAATTTTTGATTGCCATTTGAATCGCTTGAAGCCATTTGGTTGTTGTTGTAGCCCTTTTCGCTATTGAATATCCTATAAAAGTTAATTGAATCACTTGATGACATGTCATTATTGTCGTAGTTCCAGTGCTCTATTGGTAACTTATGATTGTAAAAACCACTTGGTGTTACTTGATAATTATTGTCACCATATCGGTCATATGGTACTTGGTTATTATAAGAATAGGTGTTTGGATACTGATTACTATTTCCTTGATCAAATGTGCCACCAATGTTGTTGTTATAACTGGAAGTATCATCGTCGTTGTTATTACCGTAGGGGTTACTTGTAACAGAAGAGTATGTTACGGGTCTGTTGGTATTACCGTAGACGTCGACTATCACCACTCTGCAGACTCCTGATGGATCCCTTTTCATGTCGGAAGGGCATTGTCTCGTCGGTTGTTGAATTATAGAACGTATACTTTTTTCAATTGTTGCTTTGTTCCAAATTGTCGAAAACCTAATGAAATAAAAAGAAGACACTTAGTTTAGTTCACGATCTGTTAATTATAAAACAGTATGCTCCGACTATTAAGTATTTACGAAAATTATACATGATGATAAAATATAAATGATAAAATGTAAATATTACAATGATTTAATAATACGTGAATGTTTTGTGTACTATTGCTTGTAATACAAAAGCGAATTCTGACTGGCATAAAGTATATATATATTTGCATTTTTTTAAAAAAGTCTGCTTAAATTAAAATCGAAAAAAATATTTTATTGCTTCCTGAATATTTTATCTCATATATATTTTTAAGTTCTAACTTATGAGATATTAAAACTAGCTACTATATTGCAAAATTATTGTTTTAATGTAACATTTTCAATATTTTAGTTGAAATTTTTTTCAAAACTGACTTTAATTTGTTACTTTGTGTTGAATTTTAAATATTAAATGTAAAAATCCCTACACAGAGTGCCAATTGTACAGTAGTATATATATTTGTGTAATTATACATGAAAAATATAGTAAATATGCAGTGTAGCATAACCTATATTTTCGATATTTTTGTTACTAAAATGCTTTATTATGTGCCCAAGAGCAAGAATCTAAAATATGAAAGCACGAGAAGTACGATAAAATCTAAAATAAAAGTGACCAACATAACCTCAAAATTGGTACCAGGCGAAAATCAGTAACGTGTTGTAAATCGGTAAAACAATAAAAATACGACTAACACGGGTTTTGGGTGATAATAAACCAATTTTTTAAAAGAATTCTGCATAACCAAACTGACACGGTTGTTAGGCCTAACAAGGTGATTCATGAAAAACCTTTATATATTTTTTAAAATAGCCTACTATATATCCTGACACGGTTGTTAGGCCTAAAACGGTGATGCGTGAAAACCTTTATATTTTTTTAAGAATACTACATATCCTAACTGACATGGTTGTTAGGCCTAACACGGTGATGCGTGAAAAAACCTTTATATTTTTTTAAAGACTACTACATATCCCAACTGACACGGTTGTTGGGCCTATCATGGTGATGGTGAAAAAAACCTTTATTTTTTTAGAATACTACATAACCTAATTGACACGGTTGTTAGGCCTAACACTGTGATGTGTGAAAAACCTTTATATTTTTTAAAGAATACTACATATCCTAAATGACATGGTTGTTAGGCCTAACACGGTGATGCGTGAAAAAACCTGTATAATGTTTTAAAGAATACTACATAACATAACTGATACGGATGTTGAGCCTATCACGGTGATGTGTGAAAAACCTTTATATTTTTTTAAAGAATACTACATATCCTAACTGATACGATTGTTAGGCCTATCACGGTGATGTGTAAAAAAAACCTTTACTTTTTAAAGAATATTATATAACCTAATTGACACGGCTGTTAGGCCTAACACGGTGATGCGTGAAAAACCTTTATATTTTTTTAAAGAATACTACATATCCTAACTGACACGGTTGTTGGGCCTATCATGGTAATGTGAAAAAAACTTTTATTTTTTTAAATAGTACTGAAAACCTTAACTGACACGGTTGTTAGGTCTACCATGGTATTGCGTGAAAAATACTTTATAGTTTTTTAAAAGAATACTCCATAAGCTAACTAACATGGTTGTTATGCCTAACACGGTGATCCATTAAAAAACCTTTATTAATTTTTTTAAACAGTACTTATAACCTAACTGACACGGTTGTTGGGCCTAATAAGGTGATGCATGAAAAAACCGTTATATTTTTTTAAGAGTAACTTAACTAACACGGTTGTTAGGTCTAACACAGTGATGCGTCAAAAAAACCTATATATTTTTTTAAAGAATACGACATATCCTGACACGGTTGTTGGGCCTACACGATGATGTGTGAAAAAAACCTTTATATTTTTTAAAAGAATTCTACATATCTAACTGACACGGTTGTTAGGCCTAACACGGTGATGCGTGAAAAACGTTTATATTTTTTTTTAAAGAATACTAGGCTACATATCCTAACTGACACGGTGGTGCGTAAAAAACCTTTATATTTTTTAAAGAATACCACATATCCTAACTGACATGGTTGTTGGGCCTATTATGGCGATGTGTGAAAAAACCGTTATTTTTTTAAAGAGTACTTCAACCTTAACTGACACGGTTGTTAAGTGTAACATAGTGATGCGTGAAAAAAACCGTTATTTTTTAAAGAGTACTCCAAACCTTAACTGACACGTTTGTTAGGCCATGGTGATGCGTGAGAAATCTTTATATTTTTTAAAGAATACTGCATAAGTTAACTAACATGGTTGTTAAGCCTAACGCGGTGATGCATTAAAAACACCTTTATTTATTTTTTAAAATCATTTAAAATAAGAAGATAAAAACCAAAATTTGTTTGAAGATTTTGAATGGTTCCCATTTTTAAATTAAGGAACTTTTCCAAATTATTATCAGAATGAACATTTATACTAATTTGAATCTAAAACGCTTACGTGAAAGTTTGACTAATATTACCAACTGTGGAGTCCTGACTATGTAGCGCGTTCGCACAAGACATACACGCATGCGCACATAAATTCGTTAATAAGTCTAGTCGCAGTGAAACACTTTATTTATTTGCTTATTGTAACATTTATTCATATCGAATTAAAGTACAATTTTTAATTTCGATCATCGCATGCCTAACATTGTTTAAAAAAAATCTGTAGAAACGATTACGAGAGTTTCCCCTTGTCGATGTTTTTATAGCCTTGGTATCGCAATTTTTTAGTCATGAGTGTTTATGTGATTTAACAACTACGTGTGTGCCCCTTGATTTTTTTAGAGAATGGTTTAATGTTTTTGAAAGTAAATGACACGTAGATGCTATAGGCTACATGAACTATAAATTATCTACGTTCATGCGTCTAGAAATGCAGGACGTTTGTATTTTGGTAACACGTGGTATCTCAGCTTGTAGTTTTTGCTTCAGAATTATGAGTGAAGAACTGAACCAATTTTGAGAGATCGAACCCGAGAGACCTGCCTAACTTACGAGAAATTCGCACTTTAAACTCACTAAACAAAAAAATAATTTTATTAAAACTGTTAACTACAGCCTACTTGTTGTTTATTAGTAGACACATACATGAGGCAGTTGGAAGGAAGAAGCACACTCCCGCACATAACTAACACATACGTGTACACATTGAAGTTGAAGCTACACATAACGAACTTTACAAGAACTGACACAATAAGTTACTGTGACTGGACAGTTAAGGACAAGCAAGGAGGAGATATGTCAGACAAGACCTTGGGTGTCAATCAAAGACTTCAGATATAACACACTGTTGCAGATTGTAGGTAATTGTTAAGTCGATTGTTTACATTTTTTCATATTTTGACACATGCAAAATCAACCTTTTTAAACTATTTTATATATAACTAGCTGTGTACACGTGCTTCGCTACGTATGCATTTTTACAGAGAATACAAATTAAAGTGGCAAGTCTTTTTAGTAAAACTAAAATGTGTAATAATTTGGACTTATGTTTGGTGTTAGTATTTTATTTAGAAATTCTGTTCCTTGTCTTCATATTATATAAGATAGTAACTAAATCCTACTTAAAAATAACTACTATTTGTTGTGTTTAATTTAAACTACTCTTAACATAGTAATCGGTGGAAAATAACTTCTCTTGATTTACAGAAAGAGATATGGCGGTGAAACCATTCCCGAAATACTTCTGCAATAAGAACAAATTGAAATTATCAGCAAAATCGGTTCAGTAGTTTTTGAACATGTAGTCATACAAAAATTAATACTACCGGCTTCAGATTTGTATTTAAATGTTAGATTTTAAAATTATAATCTCGCTTCAAAAATGTTATGTTTTTAAAAACATGGAAGGACACTGCAGAACGGGTTTTTCAGGGTAAGCTAGTTTAAAAATTAACAATTGGGCCACGTTTGAATCAAATCGGACCGAAATTGCAAATGCTACATTTCTAAAACAAATGTTTTTGTAAATATAAACGTGTTCTAGAAGTCTATTTTTGTGCTCATTTTATTTGGTTGGGGTAGCATAATGGTCACTTCAATAACTTATTTCTCAGTGAAAAATTAGCATAAGTATTATGGTTTAGAAAATATTAATATCTTGAAATTTGATACGTTTGAGCAAATTTTAGTTGGTAAAAAAAGTGTTTTTTAAACTATTACTAAAATTATTTTTTTGCCCAAATTGCGTCAAATTTAACTAAATTTGTAAATTTTAGAATACAATAGTAAAACTTGTAAATTTTATGTTTATAATAACAACCTCTCAAAAAGAGTTATGAAAATCAGGGTGATAATTTCGTTACGTGAGTTTATGTTTTGCAATTGCTTCCAAAATATTAGAGGCGAGTTTAGGCCACTCATATAGTTTATTTTTAATGAGAATTTTGTTAGTAATTTGACATTATAAAAAAAATCTCTAAACATTCCAACAATAAAAGCCGTAGCTCAGTTGGTTTGGTATGGATAGTTTGTCACAATTAGGGCCATTATTCCATGAACTCCATGAAAGTTTAATTGTAGCTTACTATGTTTTTGTTCTGTGAGTTTATGGATCTTTTGTTCTTTTCAGTTTAGATAACAAAAAACTAAATATATTGCACAACACACACACACACACACACACACACACACACACACACACACACACACACACACACACACACACACAGAGAGAAGAGAGAGAGAGAGAGAGAGAGAGAGAGAGAGAGAGAGAGAGAGAGAGAGAGAGAGAGAGAGAGAGAGAGAGAGAGAGAGAGAGAGAGAGAGAGAGAGAGAGAGAGAGAGAGAGAGAGAGAGAGAGAGAGAGAGAGAGAGAGAGAGAGAGAGAGAGAGAGAGAGAGAGAGAGAGAGAGAGAGAGAGAGAGAGAGAGAGAGAGAGAGAGAGAGAGAGAGAGAGAGAGAGAGAGAGAGAGAGAGAGAGAGAGAGAGAGAGAGAGAGAGAGAGAGAGAGAGAGAGAGAGAGAGAGAGAGAGAGAGAGAGAGAGAGAGAGAGAGAGAGAGAGAGAGAGAGAGAGAGAGAGAGAGAGAGAGAGAGAGAGAGAGAGAGAGAGAGAGAGAGAGAGAGAGAGAGAGAGAGAGAGAGAGAGAGAGAGAGAGAGAGAGAGAGAGAGAGAGAGAGAGAGAGAGAGAGAGAGAGAGAGAGAGAGAGAGAGAGAGAGAGAGAGAGAGAGAGAGAGAGAGAGAGAGAGAGAGAGAGAGAGAGAGAGAGAGAGAGAGAGAGAGAGAGAGAGAGAGAGAGAGAGAGAGAGAGAGAGAGAGAGAGAGAGAGAGAGAGAGAGAGAGAGAGAGAGAGAGAGAGAGAGAGAGAGAGAGAGAGAGAGAGAGAGAGAGAGAGAGAGAGAGAGAGAGAGAGAGAGAGAGAGAGAGAGAGAGAGAGAGAGAGAGAGAGAGAGAGAGAGAGAGAGAGAGAGAGAGAGAGAGAGAGAGAGAGAGAGAGAGAGAGAGAGAGAGAGAGAGAGAGAGAGAGAGAGAGAGAGAGAGAGAGAGAGAGAGAGAGAGAGAGAGAGAGAGAGAGAGAGAGAGAGAGAGAGAGAGAGAGAGAGAGAGAGAGAGAGAGAGAGAGAGAGAGAGAGAGAGAGAGAGAGAGAGAGAGAGAGAGAGAGAGAGAGAGAGAGAGAGAGAGAGAGAGAGAGAGAGAGAGAGAGAGAGAGAGAGAGAGAGAGAGAGAGAGAGAGAGAGAGAGAGAGAGAGAGAGAGAGAGAGAGAGAGAGAGAGAGTCCACGTTTTTACTCAAAGACCTAACAGCGGATTTATCATTCGAAATGTCAAAATAAAACACCAAATTTTATATAAATCGAGTAATTGAATTGTGTGAAAATAAAACTACCCCAAGGATTTCGGCTCACTCTCTATATACACTCACTCGGCAATTACGTTGAGCCGCCAAGTCTCATGCAGCATGCAACATGCAATAGTCAACTAAAACTAGATAAAAGTGCATTGCTTGCTTTATTATCACCACGCCCAAAACAATTTCCTTGATAGAATTGGAGAGATCTATACTGAGTGCTGGATCACTAAACAACAATGGCCGATACGTTTTGTGCCCACGATGACGTGTTTTATATTTGAAACATTGATTTTGTCTTTGTTTACTTTGCTCGGCCCTGTAAACTCTGTTAGTTTAGATTTCAAAGTCCATAAGAAGGATGTTTATTATTTTAAAAATTAAACTGTTTGCTGCCTATTTGGCTACATTAAAATCTGATATCTAATGTGAATTCAATTAGACAATGTAGTAAATTGTACGGCTATCCTGTAAAATGCAGAACACAGGATCTTGATATAGGCGCTTCCACTGTTACGCATCTCGTTTCGAGGGATCGTTAAAAATGTTTTACTTATAAACTGTTATCTAACAAACTACTGGAGTTGCAGTTCAAGAACCAAGTATTCAATGCACTTTTTAAACTCAAATTAATTTTTTGCATTATTTTCACCATTGTAAAACACATCGTCAAAGTTTGTCCGTTTCACCTTGGGACAGTATATATATATATATATATATATATATATATATATTAATCACTTGTTTATATATATATATATATAATCACTTGTTTATATGTATATATATACTGTCCAGGTATATAAACGTTATCGTTGTTTTGGTCCGATTTGAGTTATACTTTGCACAAATATTTGGGAAATAGTTGGGACTAATTTGATTAAAAAATGATTTTAAAAAGCTTCTACATTTCAACATTTTTAAGAAACGGGAATCTGACCACCATTCCACTTATATTGGCTTATAAAGTATTATATAATATTGAAATGTTGGTTTGTAATGCTATTAATTTTTTTCTCTTTTGGGATAATCGCTTCCAGAAATTAAACGAGAAAACTTGAAGCAACTGTGAGAGAATTTTATTATATACTAAACTAAAATATGGAAAGATCACAAAAAAATAAATTTAAATGTTTGAGTATATTTTTTGTTATTTTTGTTCAAAGTTAACACGTTAACATACGAGAGGGAAGTATTCAAACGAGACACTTATATTGTTAATACTTCAGTAACGGAGTGATCCATCCAGTAACCAAGTACAATTTGTATAAGACAATATATGTTTACATTGGCGTATATCTAACCGTTGCTAAGTCAACACTGCAATACTCAGAGTGAAAGCGTTTCTGCAACTGAAACAGGTATTTGCAGTTACAGTAATTATGTTTGTATAAGCATAATAGGAGCAAAATAATAGCAGCTGTCTCAATGACGTGATAGAAGCAAATTTCTAATTTATTTGTTTCTTTACACTCTTTAAAAATCTGATTACTCAAAATGACCAGCGTTAATATCTTGCATAAGCTAGCATTGTAAATTTAAAATTCTATTAAAAGATACAAAAATGAACATTGTGCACAGTGAAATTAATTTTATTAAATTTAGTGGATTTTAAAAATTAAAAGATCTAATTTTTGCAATTTTTAATGCTATTTAGGATTTTAAAATGTGATTTTAAGAAAGATGCAAAATAAAATGTACACAATTTTTTGAAATTAAAATTTTTTAGCGGTTTTCATTACATAGCGAACTTACTAAACAATTACCAAAATCAATTGTTGTGACTTTTGAAAACGTACAAGTACACACACACACACACACACACACACACACACACACACACACACACACACACACACACACACACACACACACACACACACACACACACACACAGCTGCAAAAAAGTCTTGCTTTCATGCCTCCCGTTATGTTTTGAGAAAAATGTCGAAAAATTTATAAGCCTACTTTGTATCAATTCAAAAACGAATTTTCAGAATTTTTCGATATTAATCTTATTTTCTATTTAAGGACCTCGAAAGATAAGTGTTTTGCAAAATTAATGAAGAAATGCTGTACTTTTAGAAGATTGTTTATACTCCGTGTGTTAAGTGGAATACGAATAAAAAGGTATTTTAATTTGTGCATATCAATTACGTTTTAAAAGTAGCACTTACAATAATAGTGTGCTCTATTTACACAATGTGTTTGCACAATGTGTTTTGAGTGACAGAAAGCATTGAATAATAATGTACAACAAGTACAGCTTCTATTATAAAAATTTGCTTGATATTATTGGCTAAAGTCAAAGTAATTAGTATATCTGCCGCTACGAACGCTGCAATCTGCATGGACAGGATGTAGAAACGTTTGAGAAAATATTATCTATTTAACTGTAGTTAAACGCTTTGCTACAAGAAAGTCACATATCTCGGTTTACATATCACTAGGTTATAAGAGCTAGTTTATATTCAATGCTTAAAATCAGCTGATCGTTGAACGTTTATAATTCAGTTTACATTTCAACAGCTGATATTAATTATTAGCTAAAATATATAATTAACCTACGCACTTTTTAAGAAAACAAATTTAATTTCTTGAAATTTTCAATAAATACTTTTATTTTACTATACTGATTTAAAATACCGATACTTACGTCTAAAAAAGAATAACAAAACATTTTCCAAAATAATATTTTATACAACTTTAAGCTTAAAACGCTCTCACATTTCAATTATTTCAACAAAAAATTGGTTTTGATGTTTTCGAAAAGTAAACTGAAAATTTGGTACATTTTTTTAAAAATGAGCTTATCATATTTTGTTGATTAATGGAAATTAAGTGATATATCTACATTTAGAAACAAGGTTTTGATCAAAAACATATTTTTGGTAATAGGGGTTCATAAGTTTGTTTAATGTTAATATGAATTTAATCAAAAGCATTTTATTTTAAATGTTACAAATTTTGCGAAAAATTATACGTAAACTAATAACATTTATAAAGTAAAATTTAAGTTACGGTTATTTGTTTAATATATATTACATAAAAAATATCAATAGTACTGAAATAATTTTTAGGGTTAAAAATATTTTACGTAGACAAATAAATAAATTTTACTGCTTAGATGTTCAAGCCATAGGACTTTTTATGAAAGTTTTATGGATAAAATTTTATGAATAACTGCTGACATGGGAGAATATCGGTTTTAAGTTAGGGCCTATATCCACATGTGTACGTCTTCAAATATCAATATCCAATATTTAATATCGTAAGTTATGTTGGCATGCCTGCACCGGCCTCTGCGACAGCTGTTTGTATAACTAAACTGGTACATGTTTGGAATACTTAATATTTAATGTATTACTTTCTTATATACAGAAAAATGCTCTTAACGTAGTCGGTAGAATAGCGTGAAGTTCGCTTCAATTCGGACTTATACGCAGGTTCGAGTATAGTTACGACTGTGTGCTGCTTAGATATCTCGTCTTTGTTTTGCATGTTGATTTTTTTAACAGTGGTGGTCCCTAACATCGAGACAATACTTTCTTCTACAAACTAAGTGGCCTGTAATCAATATTCTTGAAAGAACTAATAGTGATTGTAATAAAAAATCGAGATTTTGATAAATCTATCCGTTTTCATATCACATAAGTTCAAAAAAGAGGATTTCTATTAACAGTTTGTATCTGTGCCTGTACATATCATTGGAGACTAAATAAATTGAACAATTTTTACGAAATTTTACATAAAGTGAGGCTAGGTCGATCATATCTGGTAACACTATTTTAAGTTGTTTTTTTTGAAAAAACATTATTTATTTTTTAGGATTAATGAAAAACTATAAAATATGTTAACAATCTTTAGAAATCTGTAGTAACTTTCTTTAACTTACACTTTTTTTAAATTTAATTTAATTTCGTATCAACGTTTTAATTTGCATATTTTAGAGTTAATATTTTTTAAATTATATTAAAAGCACAAAAAAAATCGGTAGTATTTATTATCATATTTTCAATGTAATTACAAAATTTTATATTTTAATTATTCATATTTTAATGCTGATTATAATGTAAAGTCAATTTTCTTAAGAATAAAATGAAAACATTGTAATTATGTTACTCTTTAAATATTCGTTTCCATCACGTCAGCGAGACAGCTGCGTGCCGCGATCGTTTCATTTCCAGATTATGCTTACCTAACCTAATCGGCTGCCATTGTTGACTTGCCTCTACCTCTAGTAGAGCGAGAATTGCAACCCCTACCCGTTAGGTAAAACGCTGAGATACAACCTTTGCTAATTAGATGTCGTATTTTCCGCTGGAAAATTAGCGCTGCATATACAGCTTAGAGAAAGTAATTGGAGACTTTAAATTTAACCAAATAACCCTGACTCAGACGTGCTAGCTTTCAATCTGCGGCCTCGATGTTATATAAAACAAATTGTACAAAAACTTTAACAGATTAAAAGAATAAGTTAATATTGGTTTGGAAGCAATTTCACATAAAAGTGGTTTATAGGTTTCTTTTCATAAAATTATTAAAAATAATACATTAAAAAAACGTTTAGAGACTAAATCGAAAAAAAAAACATGACCACGGCCGGTTCATTTGTTTTTTTCCCGTAATTTATGAAAAAAAATCATGTACTTCTTTTAATTGAATTAGATAAACTTACTAAAATGTAGTCATCTATGTGAATAAAATTTGAAAAAATCTGATTTACAAAAGTAGTGCCAGTATTAATAAATTAGGTAAACTATTAATTATTGTGTGAAAAACTTTTGAAATAGATTATATTGACTCACATGTTTTATTTAATTACTAAACACTAATTTTGCGAAAACGTGTTACAATTCTACTCAAAATATGAGCAAACCAAACCTACATAATAAATTTAATTGAAACGTGGCAATTAGTTTAGTATGCAGCTATGTGCAGCATAGACACCAGTTGGACAAACATCCTTGGGAAAGGACCGTTGACGGAGTTTTTTGTGTGTTTAACTTAGCCTCCATTTATAATTTGTCGTGAGTTAATAATTTATTTATATTTATAACCAAAATTCCTTTAAAAAGTTATACAATATAATACAAAATATGAAGGACCTACAGGAGGCATAAATGCCCGTATATAGGGTGGTCCTTAAAATTAATTCCTTACTTATATGTAAATACTTTTAAAAATTGTATCTCTCAGTACTATTATTATAAAATTTAAATTTAACAGATAATTAACACAAAAACATTTTTATAATATGAAATTAAAAAAAGTTACTTATAAAAGATTTCTACTCAGATCACATTATTTTTTTAAATTGTCCTTTTAACTTTTTTCGCTTTAATTTGCTTCTAATTCATGCATTAGATTTAAATACAGATTAAGGTATTGAAATTTTAAATTTGGTTTATTGCTTTTAAAAGCTAAGTATGAATTTTTGACGATATCCATACTTTCCACATATTTTGTTAGAATGTGCGCTCATTTCAAGGTCCTCGGAATTTTCCAATGGGAATTCTCTAACAATTGGTATTTATTTTAAAAAATGGCAGTTTACAACACTTACACCGATCGTAAGAGTTATTCACGATCGAACTTGTGAATAATCAAAAAAAAAAATTTTAAAATCTGCTTTGATGGAATTTTTCGTTACTATTTTACGCTCAGAGGTATTAGTTCTTCCAGCTCTAACATTTTGTCAACTACGATATTTTGTACAATTTCCTAAAGTGATATAAATTGTAACAAACGCAAAAATTCGTATCACAACTTCCGGCAACTAAGAACGTAGTGAATGTATGGAGGCATTGATTATAAATGTAATAAGAGTGCAGCCAACATTATAAAAAGCGTTCTTGATATTAGCGGCTAAAGTTCAAGTAGTTGGATTAGCTGCCGCTACGAACTCTGCAAGACGAAATGACAGCGTGTGGAAACGTTTGAGAAAATAGTACTACAAGATACCACCAGCAGCGTTTGCTCACATATCTCTCATAAAGATTATCATTATATTACGTCTGTATTCGATAATCGAGTTTAAAAAAGGTGGCTGGCGTTTCAGAAGTGTTTAAGCCATCCACGAACACTAACCTCTGTTCATGCACCGAACACCACTGTCTATTAAAATTTATGTAGTGTGTCAGATTTTTTCAGCAGATTTCTTTTTTAGATATTCTTCATTTAGATATTCTTTTTTACTTTTGCAAATTAAAATAACTGCGGTTTATTCCAAAGAAGCAATATTACAATAATAGGCTATTTTCTTTTCTGCTAACATGATTTCATCCTTGTAATCAGCGTTTAATTTTTAATTAATTGACATTTACAATTTTTAATGGAATTAAAAAATGGACTTTCAAAATATGAAAGTTTGAAAAATACTTAAAAAAATCAAGTTTTGTGCCATATTGTAATCAAATCAGACAAAAAATTCCAAAGATATTTTGCTAAAACACACAAATACTTCTTATTTAAAAAAAAACCCGAATATATTGTACAAATCTGAATCGGCATTATTTCAAGATCCAGGGTCTTTCCGTGATATTACCGCTCCACTTGCTCGTTTCCTATTGGATTTCCCTAAAAACCTCCAATAATTATTTTAGTTTGTAGAAGTGAAGCCGAGCGAGTCAACAACACGGAAAAGAACTCTAGGGTTTTAGCAGATCTTTAATATTTCAGTACTTTGAAACCGCCATAATCCCTGCAACTCCTTAAACATTTATCCTGACACAGACCTGGTCGAGCGTAGCGTACTTTTGATTAAATTACTACTGAACATTGAAGGCGTTAGGTTCGTACATATAGCAAACATTTACCTTAAGAAAGTAAATGCTTTGCATTTCTTTAATCCCATCCTCGAGACATGTGTTATTGTTTTAGAGAAAATATTTTTTAAATTGTACTTTAAAAGAAATTTGCATAATTTGTCTCTTTTATAAACAAATTGTGAAATATGACTAAAGAGAAATAACATAACAATTATGTAATGTGAAATCAAACTTAAAAGAAAGCATATTTTATATTTAGAGACACTCGCGTATTACTTGCACTTCTTAAAATAAATGTTATAACGTTATAATATTTATAACCAATAACGATGAGGATACAAGAAAATAATCGATCATACAATTGTGTTGCTCACGTAATGTATTACTGAACTTTTAACATCGTTCATGCAATTGTGTTGCTCACACAATGTATTACTGAACTTTTAACATCGTTCATGCAATTGTGTTGCTCACACAATGTATTACTGAACTTTTAACATCGTTCATGCAATTGTGTTGCTCACACAATGTATTACTGAACTTTTAACATCGTTCATGCAATTGTGTTGCTCACACAATGTATTACTGAACTTTTAACATCGTTCATGCAATTGTGTTGCTCACACAATGTATTACTGAACTTTTAACATCGTTCATGCAATTGTGTTGCTCACACAATGTATTACTGAACTTTTAACATCGTTCATGCAATTGTGTTGCTCACACAATGTATTACTGAACTTTTAACATCGTTCATGCAATTGTGTTGCTCACGTAATGTATTACTGAACTTTTAACATCGTTCATGCAATTGTGTTGCTCACACAATGTATTACTGAACTTTTAACATCGTCCATGCAATTGTGTTGCTCACACAATGTATTACTGAACTTTTAACATCGTTCATGCAATTGTGTTGCTCACACAATATATTACTGAATTTTTAACATCGTTCATGCAATTGTGTTGCTCACACAATGTATTACTGAACTTTTAACATCGTTCATGCAATTGTGTTGCTCACACAATGTATTACTGAACTTTAACATCGTTCATGCAATTGTGTTGCTCACACAATGTATTACTGAACTTTTAACATCGTTCATGCAATTGTGTTGCTCACACAATGTATTACTGAACTTTTAACATCGTTCATGCAATTGTGTTGCTCACACAATGTATTACTGAACCTTTAACATCGTTCATGCAATTGTGTTGCTCACACAATGTATTACTGAACTTTTAACATCGTTCATGCAATTGTGTTGCTCACACAATGTATTACTGAACTTTTAACATCGTTCATGCAATTGTGTTGCTCACACAATGTATTACTGAACTTTTAACATCGTTCATGCAATTGTGTTGCTCACACAATGTATTACTGAACTTTTAACATCGTTCATGCAATTGTGTTGCTCACACAATGTATTACTGAACTTTTAACATCGTTCATGCAATTGTGTTGCTCACACAATGTATTACTGAACCTTTAACATCGTTCATGCAATTGTGTTGCTCACACAATATATTACTGAATTTTTAACATCGTTCATGCAATTGTGTTGCTCACACAATGTATTACTGAACTTTTAACATCGTTCATGCAATTGTGTTGCTCACACAATGTATTACTGAACTTTTAACATCGTTCATGCAATTGTGTTGCTCACACAATGTATTACTGAACTTTTAACATCGTTCATGCAATTGTGTTGCTCACACAATATATTACTGAATTTTTAACATCGTTCATGCAATTGTGTTGCTCAGATAATGTATGATTGAACTTCAAACATCGGCTCATGCAATTTTATTGCTCACTTAATGTATGACTAAATTTTAAACAATCGTTCATGCAATTGTTTTGCTCACTTAATTTATGACTGAACTTTAAACAATCATTCATGTCATTGTTTTGCTCACATAATGCATGATTGAACTTTAAACAATCGTTCATGCAATAGTTTTGCTGACTTAATATATGACTGAACTTCAAACAATCGTTCATGCAATTGTTTTGCTCACTTAATGTATTATTGAACTTTAAACAATCGCTCATGCAATTATTTTGCTCAAGTAATGTACATATTATGATTTTTCATACGACTTGTGCGGTCTTTTTGCGTATATCACAAAACACTGTAAACATTGTCATAGATATTATGACCAAACATTAATTTTAGTAGGACAATTCTATTCGTATTGAATACGAAGTCTATCGAAGTAAGTATTGTGAACCTTGACCACTGCCTCCTTATGTAATTCTGCCGATTTAGGTTTATTTTTAAGCCTTTACTTGTTGCTCGGTGTACTTTACTATTCATAGGTTTAATGAGCCTCAAAAATTCCAATTTATTTCGAAATCAATTACATTAAAAATTTGTATAAGAAAATCGGTACTTGAGACTGCTTATTCTTTTTGTTTGTGTGTGGGGGGAGGGCTTTGTGAGTTTACAATTTTGGTTCGATTTAATTAAAGCTTAACAAAAAGTCAGTTTTGTTTATTGTTTGAAAAAGTTTTTTACCTTAAAAATTCCGTTTAATCATTATCAAAATGGTTTAAAATGGTTTAACACTGTGGTAAAATCAAAATGTGTTTCAAAGTCGTAAAACACAAACTTTCTTGAAAACCTGATTTTACCACAGTAATCGGACATGAAATCTTTAAAAAGTAGGCCCTAGCATTTTAGTTAATTACAACCATTAAAGATAAACATAAATCTGACTAAGGTTAGGATTTATTCTAGTATTTTCAATTTAAATTAAGAGTAATCCTTAAATACTAATTTACGCACACTGATCATGTTGAGGAAATCAGATTTTCAGAAAAATATAAACGGATTTGAAATTCGCTTCCACACGTCAGGGAAACAGTTTCGCGCCCCAGTTATGTTTCATAAATTGCTCGGACCCTATAAAATGGCCCAATAAACCCAGACTAGACTGCAGCTACAAAAATTGGCTGCTGAAATTGGATTGGGTCGGTAATTGACCGCAGTTAATTAAATCGCACAATTCTCGGTAATTGTGTCTAAATCAATTGCACACGTCGGGTCTCACTTACAGCAACTTTATACAAACACGGCTCCCGTTGGACGGCCGCTGTCAAACTGGGTTTCATTTGAATTGGATTTATTGTTTGCGTTCTGTCAGGTTGTGCGATTGTACATGGCAGTCATATATGAAATAAAACACTGCACTAACTTTTCAAACTGTATTCAGTGATTATAAATGTTGTAAGCAAAGAGTTTGGAGCGTGCTGGAAAACAAATTGGGGAATCATTTTGTAAATTTGATCAACTGGAATGTTCTTTATATTTTATTTGTGAAAAATCAAATGACAAATTATTGTATCAAGTTTTGAAATGAATTACAAAAACTTTCTTACATTTATTTATTCCCCACAAATATCTAGTTAAGAAATTACCGACAGTTACTTCCTTTTTTGCTGAAGTGTCCATTATGCATAAGAATAATAATACAAATCAGTATATAAAATTAAAAGTTATGGTTTTATAACAAATTAGAAAAACAATCAAATCCGATAGCCGTTTACATTTATTTTTTATTTTAACTAAATTACTCTCAAAACGAAAAGTTTTGTTTAATTCAAATTTGATATACTTTCTTTATGTCATAAATTTTCATATTTGACCAAAATTTGATTTCGTAGTTTCAACCCCGATTTTTTCGTACATTTAGAGTTAGTATTAACTTCGTGTAGTCTAAATTTGATGAACGAGATATATTTTTGTTGATCCAATTAAATAAATAAGTATTGTTTCAAAAATCTTAATGATGGTCAAAATATATGGACAAAGCGCCTGCAACGTCATGCTTATCGTCATGACAATTGGCCTAATGGTTTAGTCTGTTGAAAAGTGTGCAGACAAAAAAACAGAACTGTACACATACAGACCCAAATAACCAGAAATTTTTGGAGTGAAAACTTAAAGATCTATCGAAATCTTATGATCGATTATTTCCACGATAAAAAAATTAATCATAACTTTTTTCTATATTCATTGTGTAGTATGAAATAAAAACTTGTACTAGAAGTTGAATTTATAATTCAAGAATACAAGCGAAAATAACACATATTCAATATCAAAATTATTTTATATATTAAAATAATTGTGGAATTAATTTCATTAATTTTCTATTTGATACATTCGGATTTAACGAATTTGAAGATTGATATAAATTTTAAAGATATCAAAACATATTAAGAGAAATATATTTAAAAAAAACAGTATTCGTAAAAATGGTGTTACTGACAATAACATTGTTGAGACGTAGCTTATCCTAACCAATCCCCTTATTAGTAAAGAGCTTGCGGCAGACATCCTTCCGGGTACTGGCATATCGCAGGGATTTTTTGTTGGATAATTTAAATAAATACTTCGAATATCAATACGTTAAGATTAAGTTAAGGAACGTGTATTTACAAATTTGTGTGATTCAACATTAAATAAATGTTATAAAAAACATTCCTAATACTATCTTAGATGTAAGAGTAAATTAAAAAAACCTACAGCTTTCAATGATTTAGATTTTCACTATTTATTGCCGAGTCAATTTTTGTTTTTTTAAATTTGTTACATTTAATGAATCTATGACTTATTATATATGACCAAAATTTGTGCAAACCTGATACACTTATTTTCAGAAATTAAGCCGATATTTATGGCTCCCTAAGAATGTTGATGATCCTGATCAATATTTATTATGGATATATTAATGTTTTGCTTGGGTACTTATTCTGTCAAATATTTTGATATAAACTACTTTAGATACAAATTTAATCATTTCAAAGCTTAACCCGCGTTACGAGTTGTTACAGACTAAACATTTGGATTATAATTACAATGATTGCAAACGGAAGTTACATATGTAGAGGTAGTGAAGCTGTAGAAAGGTACGGTCACCCAACCCGTAATAATAATAAAAATACATTGTTATTTAATCAAAAAAATACCCTAACTGAAATCGTTTTGAAATATTTTGAGTACAAAAACAAGCTTAACCCTAAAACCACAAGCGAAATATGGTTGAATGTAGAAGTATCTAGTGAATAGGTAGATATTGAACATACAAATTTAAATATTACAGCAATTTAGTTAAAATTTGTATTGAATCTTTACTATCCCAACCTAGTAATGTTGTGATACTTGAAAGACAAAATATGAGGTTCACCGAATGATTTTTATAAGGCTACATTTTTATTCATATTATATCCTTGACCTATTATGCTCATAGTTATATAGCATTATTATTATCATTCTTGTTAAATGCTGCAATAAGTTTTATATCATTTAAATATTAAGGATGGCAGATATGTGTTTTGTTTTTAAATTGAATACAAGCAGACGAGTACCGGAAATTTGACAGTATTTAACAGATAGCGGACAAATTTTGAACGGAAATTGGAAAAAATGGGAAAGCCAGAGAGAAACATGAACAGATATTATACATATATATCGCACGGACATAGGACAAACGGCAAAAACGACGAACAAACATCGAACGAAAATTGGATAGACGTTGACAGAGCTCCAACAGTTATTGAAAAGATATCGGATTAACTTAGTATGACAGACAATCGGACACTGAACAAATGTTACTGGAATTGTAAAATTAATTCTGATTTATATTTATTTAATGTATATTTAATTTTTATTTATTCGGTCTCGATCTTTTAATCGATCACTAAGCTTGTAGTACCTTTTAGCACGTGTTTAGTATTCAATTTAATGTTCAGTTTAATTCATTGCAAATTTTTACTTAAAAAGAGCGTCTGCCTATCTTCTAAAATATTTTAATGGGTCCTCATATTTTGTATACATATTCTTGTGCGTGTATTTAAACAATATTGTGACCAAAATGTTGGTCCGATTCAATTTAATCTTCTAAAATATTTGGTAATTATTCGCACAAGTTTGTTACTCAAAAATAAACATGGCAAAATAATCTTTATTCATAATTTTGAAACACTAAATACTTATTTCTCTTGAAATTAGCTTCAGTCACATGAGTGAAAGAGTTGAGCCCCGCTATGATTTTTTTTCTAAGACATACGTTTTTCCAATTAAACAAAGAGAAAAGAACACCGATAAAACAGAAAAATAAAAAGTTCACAATCTTTTTAAATGTTCTGTTTTCTAAAAGTTAGTTTTGTCTTAGAAGCACGCAGAACGTGCTCGCCGAGTTTAAATGAAGTTTTGAGGTTAGTTTTCTAAGTTCGTTACCGTTGATCAAGCCTCGCAAGTTAAACACAGATTAAACCTAAGAAGAACAACCTGTAGAATGGAAATTTAGTACTGAAGTCAGTTTAATGAAGCTTATGTTTGAAGTAAAAAGAATGTTAACAGAGCAAAAAGGTAATTTTCATTTTTATACGTTTACTGTAATACGCATTTTAAAGAAAGATTGGTAACTGTGAAACATCTCAATAGATTTTAATGAATACTTCGGTTTACAGATTCTCAGAATCTAAAAAGTTGATTTTGCGAAGGTTTTTTTTTATTACCACTTAGTTCCATGCATTATGCCAGTTAAACTAATGAGGACTAAGGTTTGGCTTTAACGCTTAATGCAGTCTTGAACCAAGAGATGCAGCTCTTGCCACCTTGGACAAGCCTTACTATTACTTGTACTAAGACGTATCGGTTTCTGTTTGTGTAGTGTACGTCGTTGGAGACTAAACTACTTAACTGATTTTGATGAAATTTGGCGTGCAGGTTAGTTTGACCATATCTTGGGACAAAGGTGCAACAATTGATTTGTTTAAAAACATTAAAACTTAGACTTTCTCAAAATTGTCTTTTGTGGTTTTAAACAAATTTTTCTCAAACGTAGTCCATTAGTACCTAAAACAATAGTTTAGTTTTCTTCATCCAACAATAATTCGTTAGTTGTTGAATGAAAACATACCCTAATTTCTTTAAACTGGTTCATTAGATTGTGATAACATTTTATTAATGAAAAAAAACCACAACGTGTTTTGTTTATCGATTTACTCTCAAAGATAAATTTTCTACAATTTTTAATTTGATACAGTGACTTACGTTTTGATCATTTATACAAAAATAAAATTTAATGAGCCGGTTTTTTATTATTATTCAGATCCTGAATTCTTAAAGAATGTAACTGAATGTCCGAAAGTTTGTGTAATGTCTTTATTTACAATGAATTTTGTTTGCTGTCTTTTTCTTTAGCCAGTATTACATTAAAAAAAATCCTGATTGAAAATCATTATATTCCATTGATAGGTTACAATTTTCCGGAAGATACTGTATTTATTTTTTATTACGAATGTTAAAAATTGGTTAGTGCTCTTTAAAAAAAACGTTGTTTTAATCATTGAATATTTATGCTTAGTAATTCGATTTAATAATTTATTATATTTTTAAATACCTTCAAGTATGAGCAGTTTATTTTTATTAGAAATTATATAAAAAAAAGTAAAATCTGTCACTTGAAACCAGCTTTTTGTCTAAGGAATATCTAACTTAAGCACACAACGAAAAGATCTATGGAAATATTATACAAGCTAAACTAAACAAAATTTACAAAATTCCACAGAAAATGTTTGTTTGAGAAATTTAGTTTTAAAACTATCGACTACGTTTCAAAATGGCTATTATTCACAATCTTAAAAAGCATGAAAATATTATTGTACTAATTATTTATACAAAACGTTAACTCCGATTAGAATAAAAAAAGGAAGGAAATGTCAAAGTTTAATGTAAAAACTATTTTTGTGAAAGTCTGGATTCATTATCATATTTTTAATAAAAAAGTATTCACATTTAAAAATATTTGTTTATGTAATGTTTTAAGTTTTTTAAAATGTTTTGGAAAGTCGTTTTCAACAAGTTCTCAAGACATCTGTTTGCCACTTTTATTTTTAAAATAAAATCTAAAAATACTTTTTATATATAGGTCTACACTTACAGCTCAGTTAATAAAAAACAGGAAAATTTTAAACAAGAGCAATTTTGAAGAAAACGCCTAAAGTCACGTGTCAAAAGTACAATAATATTTTGCAGATATTGACAATTTCTGAACCTGATCCCCTCCCCCAAATTAAGCTGTGTAGTAATGATAGTAAAGAAATAAGCAGTCGATGTTCACAATGTCAATACATTAAGAAATATTATGGCTTTATAAGCGCGATGCCTTGGGTGGTTTACTAATGAGTTTTCTGTATGTGCTTTCAGAAACAAAAGAATATAATGAGACGTTATGATAGGACACAAAGGAATTACTCATCAAAGTAAATACGGAAATATATATTTGAAAAGTTTCCGATAAAAACGAAAGAAAAGGAAAAATCTGTTTGATTTATGAGAATCTTCGACAAATGTTCAAATAATTATTACTCAATGAAGTGTAACGTATTTGAAGTTACAAAATTTATAGTTTAGGAGTAAATAAAAAACAATAGTGCAACATCACACAAACAGCCTTACATTGCATTATTTTCGTGAAAAACCTTATTCAGGTCAATCGGACAAAAACCGTAAAATCAGCTTACTTTCACTAAATCTCATCATAAGATTTTCTTCAAATTTATATATGTATACACACACACACACAAACACACACACACACACACACAACACACACACACACACACACACACACACACCCACCCACCCACCCACCCACCACACACACACACACACACACACACACACACACACACACACACACACACACACACACACACACACACACACACATATATATACATACACACATTTTTGTTAGAAGTAAAAAAGAATGTTAACAGAGCAAAAAGGTATTATATTTTTAAATAACTTCAAGTATGAGCAGATTATTTTTATTACGAAGTTATATAAAAAAAAGTAAAATCTGTCACCTGAAACCGAGTTTTTGTCTAAGGGAATCTCTAGCTTAAGCACACAATGAATGGATCAATGGAAATATTATACTAAAGAAATTTTACATCGTCGAAGCAACAGCTATTAAACAGATAGAAGTCTTAAAGGAATGTGCAGAGAGGGTCGGTCTACAAATCTCGTTTCAAAAAACCGAATTCTTCTGTTCAAAATTAAATATTCAATAGCTAAACACAAAATATGGTAAGATAAACAGAGTCAAGCACTTCAAATATCTGGGAGAAATTCTTGAACCCACAGGTGGTGAGAAGGCTGTGCAAAGGGTTCGGCTACTGAGAATGAGGACTCTTGGTATAACGCGTGATATCGACAATAAGAAATGTATGTCGACGCACATATAAATCAGACACTACAACACATTCATAAAACCAGAGGCATTATACGCACGTGAGACGCTAGCACTCCACACAAAAGGTACCATGGAAGACATTTTGAAGGAAGAACGCAAAATCTTGAGGAAGATCCTTGGCCCAAGATTAACAGAAGACGGATACAGGTTGCACTCCCGGAAGACCACAGAGAAGATATCGAACCTGGCAACAGATATCAGAAGAAGGAGGCTTCAATTCCATGGATACATCAGTAGACTCCCAACAACGAGACTTGCCAACAGAATCCTTAAGTATATACAAAGGGTCAAATCAACAACGTCGTGGATCATACAAGTCAGAATAGACCTACATGACGCAGAAATAGACTCAACGTACATTGAAGACAGGAACGCATACAGGAGAAAGATGCTCGGGTGGAAAAACCCAAAGAATGAAATACCAAAGAGAGCAGGGGTAAAATGGACGGAGGAACGGAGGAGGATCCATGGGGACAGGATGAGGAAGGTGTGGAGCATTAGAAGGAAGACATGAATCAGAGTGCTTTGCGTAATCAAACAGAGTCTATACGCAAATAATAATAATAATAATAATAATAATAATAATAATAATAATAATAATAATAATAATAATAATAATAATTTTATATATATATATGGAACCATAACACAAGCCATACAATAAAGCGATTTTGAAATAAATAAATTATGTATGATTCGAGAGTAAATCACTCAGGTGTTCAGTGAGAACACCATTACGTTATTATGTTTAACGCTTTTTACGTTTAAATGGAAGTATGCGAATCCTCACTCTACTAACCATTATGAAAACACTGTGTTCAGTGTTTTCACGTCAAGAATGTTATAAGTATATATATATATATATATATATATATATATATATATATATATATATATATATATATATATATATATATATTTATTTATATTATTATATTTTGTTACAGTAAAGACGTTTATCTACCTTTATATTTAAACAAAGATTATTTGTATTATGAGTTTTATTTAAAATGTTCATTGAACTAAAGTATCAATGGAGACAATTACAAACTATAACAAATGTAGTAAGAGAGGAATGTTTTTTTTTTTTTTTTTTTTTTTTTTGGTAAAATAAAGATTTCCAGCTACAAAAGTTTTGTAAAGAATTGAATTTTATATTAACTTAAAAACATTACAATGAATTTTACTGCTTTCTTTTAGTGATCGATTTATTGTGTAATTACCCCCCGTCGCTCAGTGCACTACAGCTGTGACCATAATGAGAAAAAACTTCTAGATAGCATCTTTTTATTTTATTCAAGGGGATCAAATTAATAAAAATTAAACTGAATTTGTCTAAACTAAGCGGCATGCAGCAACAAAATGGCTAAATTTCTTGGCTTGGACCAACAATGTTTTCAGTACGTCCAGTACAGCGTTCATCGGCCATAATACCTGTACTGCCAGTTAAAGTAAAACGCGCTTTAGCATCCAATTTTCTTCTGATGAGCTAGTTGCAACTTTAAGATTAATATGTTCATCGTTGCTACACTTTGAAATATTGTTTCCTTTAGCGTTTGAATAATCACACATTTTGTATAGTATGCATAATTTTCCAATTTCAATCAGATTCAGAAGTGAACTGAGTTCTTATTTGAAGATGTTGCAGTCAACGGTAGACTTAAGTAAACAAAAATCTACTTACTCCCGAACTCTTAAGTACTTTTATACTGAAAGTACTACAATGACGTAAATCACGTGACCTCCGTATACCAACAACATTTTCAAAACAATATGAATTTTGAAAAAATTAGCTGAATTTTAATTTTTTTAATAAAAATTCCAAAACTTATTCATTGTTTTTATGGGACTTAGCAAAGAAAACGTTTTGTTGACGAAAATTTGTTAGAGTTGAATTTGAGAAAAACATTTGACTACAAAAGGGTTAAAAAAAAGTTTCAAAAACAACTTTTTTATAAAAAATCTTTAAAGATATAAAAAACTAGATCTATATATCAAGGTATTTAATTAATTTAGTCTCCAGCGGTGTTTACAAACATAAACTACAAACTACAAACATTCAAATAAAATAACTTTTTGAACTTATGTGACCTGATATTGGAGTATATATAAAACAATCTTATCCAAATTTTCTGTATCCAAACTTTTTTTTAATACGATGAATAGTGATAAAATGAAACGACGTCTTTTAGGGCTCGTTTTTATTTTTCATCGATGGTTTTTTGATATATATTTTTAGGAAATATAACAACCCATTAGGTTAATTAGGGTATGAAGGGATTTAATTTGTTTTGTGTTTAATGGTGCGTTGTAAAGATATTTATTTGGTGCTACGTCTTATTTCCAAAAAGGCGTATTAGGCATACCCGTACATATCATATTTCTAATTTAATTGCTATAACATTAAGCATGTGTGACAACAATGATAACAAATTTGATAGTATTGAAATAAAAACAGTCCTGGTTGAAGTCCAACATCCTGATAGTCAGTTTCATGTGTAAAATATTCAAGTGGCTGTGGCGAAATAAATTCAATTACTATAAACTTGTTTCAGTCGTCGTTTCCCGGTAGACCAATCCACCCCATCCGCCTCCTACTATCACTCAGTGCGCCAATCGATAGCTGAATAGTTTATAAAATAACGTTTCTGTTATTGCAACAATGATACAACGATGTAAATAGTGAAGTTACTTTAGGAAACGAGTTTCCAATTATTTAAATGGATTACGACAGAACTGGATTTAGGATTAGAACAACACACAACGATCCTGAATTTTAGAGCTAGTTTAAACTATAGTGTTTACAATTCACTATAAACAAATATTTATTTAAGTTATTTTTTATTAACGAAATCAAAACTTTTAAAATTAAACAAACTTTATATTTATTTTATTTTCTTATCGAAGTATGTAAAATATATTGTGATGATGAAAAACATTAATCTTTAGATTTTGTATCGTACTGTTTTAGTTATGTTCAAAATGGAGTAACAAAATGGTAACGATCAAAAGAAAGTTATTTCATTGAGGGATAACATGATGCCATTGAGATCTTTATCGTTAATGAATAATTAAGAAACCGGCGTGACAGTTCGGGTGAGCAGCTTGTGGGCTTGGAGATCCCTCTTACCTCTGCTTCCCTCATTCATCTGTTGCAGAAGAGTTGACGAACGATTCCGAAGCAGGCAATCCAACATTGTCGTCAATTATAGGTTGAATTAGAGTTATACAATTTAAAAGATCCAACGTTAGTTGGCACACTCAGCGCCCAAGGTATGATTCTGACACACGTTGAAGGTAAAGTTACACAAACTCGGGTTTGAATACCTTATAGAAGAAATTGGATGTGACCTTCTTGATACAAGTAGCGGAAGAATTTTTGCGGAGAGTTTTATTCCACTCAAGCAAAAAGGAGGCCTTCTGATGGTAGCACTTCTACGTTTTCCTCTAGGCACATTGCGCAGATGGTCGTAGTGGTGCTAGAAGGTTGGTGACAGTGTCTAGTGAACACACTTGTAGTTCTATGCACTTCCTAAACTGTTTTAACTATTATTGCAGCCTCAGGCTGTTTTCGTGTTGCTTCAACTTAAGAGCTGTTTATCAGGTACATTTTTCTCTTTAGTTTAATTGAATCGATTTAAAGATGATTTGTTATTTCTTGTGGGTTATATTTTCTTTTAGAATATTTCTGTAGAAGAGTTTAGAAGCAATGTATTTCCATATATTTCCTTTAATGTGATTATTATAATGTACATATCGGAGGTTGTATAAACAATCCTGATCACTCACTAACTTACTTGAAAATTAGTCATTCATTTTTTTTTAAATAACAAATAACAACTTAGTCGACAAAACAACATCAGTTCTTAGTATTGAATGAATTAAAAACGTGGTAGAAATGATACAATATAAAAAAAGCTGTTCGCTGTAGCTAATGACGAATAGACACGAATGATGACGGAACTACACGAAGTAGTGTAAACGACACTAAGAAATCATTATAGCTACATTAAGATTGTCTTTTAACCGTTTGCACATGTAATGCTGGACTGTGCTGTATTAGTGCAGTATCGAATGGAATCGCTCTTGTGGTCAAATCAAGTATCACTACGATACCAACTAATGAAAACCAGTTTTTGAATTCGGTGTATATCGTATATAGAACTGAAAAATCAATTCAATTTCAAACGACACATTATCAACTCAGCACTACAAGTGAAAGCCTAGTTGCTGAAGAAATAGGGGTGTCCAGATGATGAGCAAAGTAACAGTTTGTGATCCTGAAAAGTATTTCTCAGAAGTTTTAATCGAACTAGAAATATAGACCGGGTTTTTCCACCCGTTGGAGGGAGAATCAAGGTCAATTTCAAGTTGGTTAAATTCTGTCTTACAAATATGTCAAATTGGGAAATGCAAAAATCGTAAGTGGATTGTTGTCTCAGGGTGCAAACAATGGCACCATATATTTTTTAAAAAACATTGTGTAAGTATTTCGGTGTGTTTTCGGTCTGGCATTTGCAAATTTAATCAGTCTTATTCAACTTGGCAAAAAAGTCAATTTTAACATTAGCTTACACAAGTTCTTTACATAATAAAATCTGTTAAAATGTTTCAAACTACTGTAGTGGCAACTGTAATTCTTACAAAAAAAAAGTAATCACTCTTTTCTTGCACTTTTTTGAAAATATGGTGTGAGTAAACAACCTAAAGATATACATAAAATATAATTTAGAATTTTTTAAATTCCATTGAAAATAAGAAAATCTAATTTACTGTAGTCACTTTTCGTTCTCGTTATTTTCAATTTGAAAATTTAAAATGTTAGGCTGTAACGCTGATTTTGATGGCGAATTTACGTTTTCTTAAACTGTTAAATAAGTATTTTTATTTGTAATGTTACCCTTTTTTGGGATTTGCTTTTCACATTAATGAGGCAACTGCGTGATCTTAGTATTTTTATTTTTTGTGCTCCGTATTAAAAACGGATACACAGTTGGCATTTCTTTACGTAAGGTTGGCTGCATTGGACTGTTAGTTAATTTAATAGAAAAAAACAGCTGAGCACAAGTATTTCCCGTGGTAAACAAACACAATAACGCGGGATGTTGTGGCCTGGTCTTTCCGCACGCCTGACAGTGAGGACAATGGACACTGCCCCGAGGCCAGATTAGCGATGTCAGCAGTTTTGTTACCGCTTCAAATAAAATCAATTTCTATGCAAGAGCAACAGATTTAATTTCAATTAGGCCTAATGTTACTTACTTAAATAGTATAAAATCTAGAATATTTATTTTAAAACCAAGACAATTTGCAAAATAATGGCAAACCTTCTTGTTCATCATGTTTAGCGACAAAACGTGCATATATCAGAATTACAAATTTTGAAAAATTACATGAAAAATACGAAAATGTACTCCGACTACTACAAGTTTAATTTACGTATTTTATTTGGAATTATAGACATTTAATTACTAATACATCTATACATCCAGATTATATCACTGATTACGATGATGAAGTTAGATTTACAAAAATGAAATATTTAATATCAATATAAGAAATATTATTGTAATTTTAAAACGTTAATCATCTTAGCTAAATAACAAACTTTAAGTTATCTTCGATTTAATCCCATTTGTATCAAATTGGTCCAGAAATGCAAAGTTTAAAGTGATAAAACACACACACAAAACAATAATATATATATATATATATATATATATATATATATATATATATATATATATATATATATATATAGCCGCCTCAGTGGCCTAGGTGATAGCGTACTAGGCTTTCGCCCAGAGGACACGGGTTCGATTCCCGGTCAGGGCTTGGCATTTTCATACGCTATAAATCATCCCATTGTCTGCATTAGCCCAAGTGTGCACAATAGTCGGATATTAAACGCAAAAAAAAAAAAAAAAAAAAAAGTTATAATATATATATATATATATATATATATATATATATATATATATATATATATATATATATATATATATATATATATATATATATATTGAAAACTCCTAAACTAAAATGTAGGTTAGTCTAAGAGAACAAATATTTCATTTTCGAATACAAATTCGATAGGATTTTCGGAGGATCAATATGTAGGCCATTCAGTTAAAACGTACGTGGAAATCCCCTATCTTCCGAAAATAGGTAGGCCTACTGGAAATAGGCCTAATTGCTGAATTAAATAACGCAATTAATAAGGTTAATAAATAAATTAAATTTAACCTAATACTTGTTAAGGTTTAATTTTTGGTATAATCTCCGACACTGTCATACTGTTTTAACGAAAATTTAATTTCAAATTGTGTACACTACTTGGGTTTATGAATTTTTATTTATAATCAAAATCTGGTCATTTTAGCTTACAAAATTACGTACTATTTCTTATAGTTTCAAAACCGGTTTTCCAGAATGGAGCAACAAAAAAATTGCGTTTCATTAACAGAAAGATTGAAGTTGAGCTCAATTTAGAACGTGTTTTCCTGATATTTGTTAATTGTTCAGGAATGTTTACGCCTAAAATTTATGGCCGAAACTACAATGTATAAAAGAAAAAAATCAATTCTGAGAAGTTAGTAAATTTTAACAATATTTGTTAAATTTAATCTTTAACTAAAAAATGGCGTAAATGAAATATTATTGTTTTGAATTCACTGTCTTTAAAAGCTATGAATAATGTCAATCATCATCCTCGTACATAAATTTCAGAAAGGATTTTTGTGTTTAGTAACTACTATCTGTGGCCTACGTATTTTAATGGAACAAAGGTAAAATATTTGGTGTTTGGTAATAGATTTTCAGATTTTACAACATATTTCCTTTGCGATTGTTCCAAAAACTGGTTGTGTGTGTGTGTGTGTGTGTGTGTGTGTGTGTGTGTGTGTGTGTGTGTGTGTGTGTGTGTGTGTGTGTGTGTGAGAGAGAGAGAGAGAGAGTGGTCATTATTGGAGACTAATTAATTGAAGTTTTTCTTGAAATTTCAAAAGCTATTTTGATTTCAAATATCTCGATTTTTTTTGTATTTTCAAATGTGTTTTTGAAACTAAATTTAGGTGCTCTAAATGGTTCATATAAATTCAAACTATTGTAGTAGCAAATGAGAAACAAAAGAAAGTTACGGTTTAGGGTAAATCTGAAAAATGAATTGGTAAAATGTGTTCATTTAAAAAAATTATTCTCGAAGCGTAATTTCATTTATTTGAAATTTGACTTAAGCTGTGATTTTTCTTATAGACAATATTTGATTTAAGTTTTGTGTACTGATTTTGAAAAATTCACTTGATTCAACGTTTTCTGTTTTAGTCAGCAGCTTTCAACCGAATTTTCTGACGGAGTTACTCAATATGAGAAAGTTTGTGTATAATGTTTTGTATCATTTATTTAAGAATGAATTGACAATAGTAAAACATGTTAGCCTATGTGCTAAGTTTTATGCTATTAGGTTTTTTGTTTGATTTGTTAAAATGTTTTTTATGTTGTGAGCACTGAGGACACAATGAACTCATCCAAGAACTGTTTTTATTCACAAAAGCTAAATAAAGTTGATTATTTTTACTGAGACAATATTTATGTCCTGAGTGAATTATTCGGTTGTATAAGTTTGGCTTGCAATTAAAAAACTGTCGTCATCACGGTAAGTTATTTACAAAAAGGAAATTACGTTAATATAAAAATGCCACCGGAGTTCAGAACACTTAAAGTCAAATTAAAACTTTCGGCTTTTATCTCTTTGTAGGAAGCAACGAGATGAAATATTGACTTTCATGTTTTAACATTTAATCTTGAATCTGTCAGATACAAGGCATGCTACTTTATACAGTAACATCAAAAATATATTGCTCCTAAAAAGGCAAACACTATTTAACTTGTTCTTATAGTTCACAAAAAATCTTATGTAATAGTTCGTTAAACCATTTTTTCCGGGATATTATAATGTTATATTTTAACTTATTCGACGTATGATGTGTCACATTAAAATTTTTCGGCTTTAGATTTTGAAAGATATAGAAACCAAACATATCACTGTGTTTAAGAAATAACTAATTTAAAAAAAAGTATAGGAATCTATTCATATAGAAGAAATTTTTTGTGTGATTTGTTCCTTAGTTTGCTTTAAAACTATTATCTGCTTTTTAAGTAGTTCTTATAAACTACTGACAAATTTCCTGAAAATATAATTTTTTGTACATAAATGTTAAGGAACTACAAAATATAAATATAAAATTCTACAATTTTGTCATGTTATTTATATATAATAATTTTTGCTATAAACTCACTATTAGTTAGAAAGAACCAGTATGTTCATGCGAAACACTAATTGGTAACCTTCCCATTATTACACAAAAATGTAAAGTATGATATTTCAGATTTTAAGTTTGTTAATGTAAAACGTTAATGCTTCTAAACAGTTTTGCTGAGCTTTTTACTCCATTTTTTATTTACAAAAACAGGTAATTATCACGTACTTTTAGTAGCATAAAACAACTGATCGACAGATCAAATAATTTTCATGATCATAGTAAATTTAGGAAAAATTGCAAATCGCAAATTTAAAAAAAGTAAATAATTTATGATATATATATATATATATATATATATATATATACACACTTTTGTCATGATGCATTCATTGTATGTGTACTTTTGTCTGATTTGACTTTATAAAACCCAAAAAGATTGTGAAATACAAGAAGGAACGATGATTAAGAGGCGCCTACTATGGTAGTGTCCATAAAGGTTACCCCAACTTGCCTGATATTGATTATTGATCAACGTATTAATAGCAGACCTGACCAACGACAGAGAGATCCCTAAAGATATAGATTTAGATATGTAGGCCATCTATATGGCTTTAGTGGCTCAGGTCCGATGAATTCAGATGCAGGTACCAGTCCAGCCAGTCGGTCTGCCTCCTCATTACCCCTAACTTCCTCATGACCCTGAACCCAGTGAAGAGTTACCCGGTTATCCAGCGGTTCTCCTGACACTCCCAGACCAGCTTGGACTGAATTGTAGGACCCGCAATTGCTTTTATTGCTGCCAGACTGGGGTTTAAAATGATAACCGCTCTAATGGAAATTAGCAAAATCAAATTTGTACTTTGAAAGTAAAATCCTGGACAAATTAGCAATCTTGAACTTTAACACTACAAATTTTTCTATTTACCTAACATAATTTTTATTTCAACATTCAATAAGTATAAACCACTTAGCATTCCCTTAAACAAAATCAAACACTTTGAGTTAAAACGAGAATTAATTGCTTTAAACAGCGAGGCAGGCAGTCAAGAGTCCTTCATTATGTGTTCATGCTTAAACCCACTTTTATCAAAGCTTTATTTACCCGCTTGGACGAACACTAAGGGTAATTACAACATAGAATTTAATCTTTATACAATGGTTGGCAATGGCATTACAGTACAATGCACGTATTTCCTCAAATACCACGCTGGCTGAAGTTAGCGTGTCAAGTGTGCATTTAAATTTATTTCATTTTTACTTTCTTACTATGTACAGTGTAAAGAAAGTGCAATGATCGGGAGATAAATTACATCTTTAGATGTGGATGATTATAACATCTGTTTTAGGTCCCTGAATTATAAATATTCTTTGTTTTGGCCAATATTTATGATAAAAGAAAGACACTGGTAAGGTTAGGGTGTAATTGCCAGTGATTAGCCCCTTACCTGTTAGTTCAGTTTGTAAGTTTGAATTTAGAGCAATGAGTGATAAAAATCTTTCTATCTTGAGTAACGCCACTACTCCCTTGAGATCAACGCATCTTTATCGCAACTCCAGGTACACCAACCTTCAAAAATCTGTATCCGGCGGAATCACGCCATATTGTACAGTCCAATCAAAGTTACATTGCCAATTAATTAAGACTTAGTTAATATTATTCGGCAACCTGCAGCTCCATGATTGTTAATTAAAGATTTTGGGTAACAGACAACACTTCATTACGATTCCGGTAAGGGATAAGTTTACACAAGATATGGCGAATCTCCATACGTAAGCTACTGATCCACCACCATCTCCATCCCGTTAGAAGGAACCAAAACCTAAACACATTATAATTTCCACTTCCTAACTGTTTATTCTACAAGGTACACCGAAGGTTACTTGAATAAGCTGAAACTTAGCATTAAGCATGTCCATTTCAGTTTTAACTAGCCTTACCTGTGCATGTGGAGCTTTGTATTTCATTAACTAATTATGAAGATAAATGCTACCTGTGGGACTTTCATGGCTGGATACAAATCCTTAAAACTTACAAATTTGAAACTAAAAAAATGGATCTGGAGAAAGGAAATAGCCAGAAAGGGGTGACTTCCCTCTATTTTTAAACAAGATATTATTTCGAAATATGAACAAGCAATATATTTATGTCAAAAAAATCTGTCTAGTCCCCAATTATTTGCCCCCCAGCGCGCGCGCGCACACACACACACACACACACACACACACACACACAATATATAACTAAAATCAAGTTAAGTTTCTTTTACACATGACACCCAAAAACGTATAGATCCATGAAAACATTACATTAGATTTTTCAGTCACCAAGTGTCCTTCATATTTCGTGCATTGACAGAGCAGCAATTTACCAGTATGGGTGTTAATATTTAATAATGATAAATAGCACCTTATTTATCAAAAAAACACCTTTATTTTTGTAACGACCAGTAATGGCACGAGCTTGTCCATGACGTAAACACGTTAAAAATTCAATCATCACATTTATCAAAGTGTGCCTGCAGGTTATAGATTTTTAAAGGTAGGCCTATCAATGGCAATTATTAACTGGAAAGAGCAAAGCTTTTATTAATAACAGTGTGTATTAGTCATTCCAAACACTTTCTCTAGAGTTTTGTATCCCCGCCCATTCAAAAAGTTGATTAATTTTGCAAAACTATAAAGTGAAAACTAATGAATAATAATAAGAATGACAGTTTACTAGCGCATACTAGGCATACCGCAAAGAAGTGGTGATAAAACAAAGCTGGAATTGACACAAGATGTAGTGACAATAATACGTAAATATTGACATACACTAAGTATAATACCCATATTATTTAATAATAACCTATTATTCAGGCTTTGAAGAATTTTATGAATTTAAAGTAAAATACTCTGGTTTTTATTTTTTATAATTAAATTATACATATTTAAATTTGTCTAAATTAATGTTTTGAAAGGTTCAATATTTAATAACGCGCTATATTAAGCAGAAACAGATGGTGTATTTTAAATGTTATTAAGTTTCTTTCAAGAGTCTTATTTAAAATCAGCTTGAAAGATTGATTAGTTTATTTTCTCCACTACAGGTCATTTCAAAAAAGTAGCATTTTGAGATTTTACTGAGTCTATGTTTCCAGGTTCAATGAACAAACGTTATTTGAATATTATGACTGTTATTATTATTGACTGATATTTAATATGTATGCTCATCACTAGAGATTCAATGAATTAACCGATATATATGTAAATAGTTTTGTATTTATAGGTGTGTTCATATTTCGTTGCAATTTTTAATTTCTCAATAGTTTGTTTTCACATACGGTTTTGCTTTAAAAAAATTGAAAATAAAGTCCTTAATCGAAATTATTCAATCTAATTTTTTTTTTGTGTTTAACGTCCGACTATTGTGCACACTTGGGCTAATGCAGACGATATTATTCAATCTAAAACCTACGGTGTACGATTTTCCTTTTAATGTACGATCCAGGAAATGTGTACTTCTGAATTAAAAAAGAAATTAGTAGTGAGTTACAAACACAAATTACTTTTTACAAATTTTCCCGTGTCTTTACAAAAACGCTGACTAGTAAAATTGCAAACTAAACCCATTGTTTATACTTGAATAATTATAATATCGACATGCTTTGTACATGCACATTAATTTTAGTTTCATATTTCCGATTACTTTTAAGCAACCGTAGTAATAAAAAATAAAATATTCTTCAAATAAATTATGTTTTTTTTTGAAAAGTTTTGTAAAAATTAACAAACATCAGTAGTAATAATTCCAAAATTGTCCTTGCTTTACGAAAGAAAATTATCAGTTTTAAAAAAAGAGTGATAACGTACCCTAAAGGTGTAAATGTGTACTTATAAACTAGTTATACTTATGGTCGTTGGTGCTTGGAAAAATCCATTATAATTAAATAAAATGTGAAAACATTTTTAGTTACCCTATAATTTTAAAACTGATTTTTATAACTAGGAAAATTAATTACGATAGGCTATACATAAGATTTTGAATAAAGGTGAATTTAATGAAAAAGAATTTGCTGGATAACGAAATCTGTCAAACTAAATTCTTATGCAACGTTTTGAAAAACTAAATGAAAATTGCAAACAAAAAACGCTAACGTTAGCTGTAGGTCATTAGATCCTGAGCTTTGTCTTACATAAATCGCGCCTTTATACTCATTAGCTCTTTTAGAAACTAACTCATAACAGAACTTTCTGGCGAATTTTGAATTTGAAATTGAGATGATAGAGCAGTTATTTTGATAAGAGGCAAATAAGCCCTTATCCTGAACACTAAACCACTTAAAATGTGTCATTAAATATTGTAGGCCTATATACTATGTAGAATATGCACTGTCCCACGAAGAGGCTTACGCATTTGATCCTCCATTATTTTCTCATTCCTCCAATGATCATTTTAAACTATGCATACTTTTCAAAGAAGGTACTAGAAATAGTATGCGAGAATTGCACCTGACTGATATTTGTAAAAACAAAATGGCGGCACAAAATAAATAAATTCTATCCCTCTTAAAACTCTCACTGTACTACAGTATTAAATCAGATTGTTGAACAGCTGTTAATTTTTTAACAGATTTTGCATTACTTTTTTTATTATAACTAAAACACGTTTTAAAAACAATGACGATTTGAAACGTGTTATCGAAGAGGAATTACTTCGGATATTTCAGGAGTTATTTTCAAGAGCCTACGATTCATTTGATCGGCGTTGTTATCAGTGTGTAGCTGTCGATGGAATTCAGTTTATTTAGGTCTGATTTATGAAACGTTCATTTCTATTTAGTTTTATTTTAATTATTTTGTATCTAATTAAATTTTAAAAAAATTAATAATTAAAAAATAAAATGTTAAAAAATAATAAAAATGTCTATTCTTTATTTAAACTTTATTTTGGCCGCCATTTTGTTTCTACAAACATTATTCAGATGCAAATCTTAGATACTATTTGTGATTATTTCTTTAAAAAGTGTATTTAGTTTGAAAGTGATCAATTGAAGAATAAGAAAATAACAGAGGATCAAATACGAAAACTTCTTTGTGGGACATACTGTACATAAGCGTTATATATAAACCATCTAAATCAGTTGGTAGAATAGTGTGCAGTTCGATACAGCACTGAACTGTGCACAGGTTCGAGTTTTATTTTGCCGTTGGCCTTTTCCATGCCATATGTCGCTATACCCGTCTTCACTTAACTAAAGTTAAAAATAAGTATACAAGTGTGTTTTTACTCAAGCGTAAGAAATGTTGGCACGCAATTCAGTTTAATTTGTATCAGACAATTTTTTATTCAGAAAAATCTGTTTAACCTTTTCAAAATGGCAACTATAATAATCTTAAAGAAAACTTAAGTTTTATATCACACTTTTAAAAGTTTAACTACTCCAATCAGTGTTAAAATTTTCATAAATTCGCTTCTATTTTTTTCCATTTAAAAATAAAAACATGCAATGTAGAGCAGATCAAATGATGATTATGATTGTGTAAACAGGTTTTAAAACAGTGTAAGAAACACAAAATGATGAGATGTGATTGTCACTTTCTTCAAATTCGTTTCCTCGACTTTAGCGAAACAACTGCGTATTGTGATTATAATTTTGTAACTTGTGCTTTTAAAAAGCAAAATAAGTGCATTTATTATTTAAAAAAACCTGTCCAATACAAACTGTGTTGTATTAATTGTGTTGGCAGCACTGTGAGGCAACAAATGCAGCTCGGTGTATAAAAGTGTAGTTCATTATAAGAAAATATGAGTTGTGCCTAAAATGGCGCACTGCTGTACAGCACATGCTGTACAATTGTACACGCTAATGCATTGCTGACAATGCAGAGGCTGTTAAAAGAAAATTATTGCTCTTAAATTTTGTAAGGAAGAAATGAAACGAAATTATTTATCTGACGTGTTTCAGGTTTATTGCTGGAAATGTTTTATTAACAAAGTTGAGCAGTTGGAGTGGTCATCAGGGTAACACGCAGCCACAGGGATCTTAAATACGGTCGACGTTTAAAATTACTTTTAAATTTACACACACACACACACACACACATATATATATATATATATATATACTCTTATGAACGATCAACGTTAAAGGAAAATGTGTTATTCTACCTGCTTGAAGTGTACAAGTTTAGAGTTATCCTTTCAAACAATTGTTAGAAACACTTCTGAAAGGCATTTTTGAAAAATTCTGTTAACCGCTAATTTGCATTGTCAATCACCTCTTTCTCATTTTCATTTACCTTTTGAGAATCAGCAAAACGAAGTCCCTTCATCGTCCCTGTCCATTTTCATGTAGTTTTCATCTAACTGCAGCTCATAGCCGTTTCAGGATCTCTTTATACAGTTCTTTGATAACTGTTTTCCATTCCATAATACATTTTTAGTGAATCAAGCCCTAACAATGAAAAAAAAACACACCTCAAACATCATTTTACACCATCTTCTGTCCAAATGAAAAGTTCTCTTTCTTGGTGATGTTTTTGAATTTCCATTCAACAAAGTGACCTTTCGTGTGAGGGCGTAGTAAAAACAGTGCCGTGTTTTTGCAACCGGATTTTGACCTGTTTTCACAACTGAAAATGACAATGAAGAGACATCGTTTTGCTGATTCTCAAAAGGTGAATGAAAATGAGAAGGAGCGGCTAAACTAAATATCTAAACATTGCTTTCAGGAGTGTTTCCAACAATTGTATGCACGATGGAAGAAGTGCGTACATGCAGGAGGAGAGTATTTTGAAGCAAAATAATGTTACAATATTATTCTTTCTTTGAATAAATTTTCATTGACCGATTCCGGGAATGTTTTCATCTTTTCTTGTGTGTGTGTGTGTGTGTGTGTGTGTGTGTGTGTGTGTGTGTGTGTGTGTGTGTGTGTGTGTTTTTGGTATATAGGTGGGCGGGTGTGGTGTGAACCAGTTTCGAAATAAGGAAAGCAATCAGTCATTAATAAATCTTAAATTTTTATTTTACACTTTGCGAAAGTTTCTTACCACTTTGTTATTAAACTTTAAAATCTATAGCCTATACATTTTAGACATTAGATTTTATAATTTAATAATATTATCAAAAATATGGACCATAATTAAAATTTTGAAAAAAGTTAAAATATTAATTTAATAATTGTAGAATAATTACATACATAAACCATTTTGAAATATGCTTCTATCATGTCAGCAAAAAATATATGTGCTGCGATCATTTTGTCTCATATTACAAAGCGTAAAGAAAGTTTTGCTTTCGTAAACAAATAAATTTAAGGTTTAGGTGACCATTTTCCGACCATCAGTTTTAAAAATTTTGTTTAGACTGAGATCTATGATATTTGTGTGTCTGTACACATCCCTGGAGACTAAATAAGGTGACCGTTTGGAATAAAGATTTAATTTGATCATATTTCTAGATCAAATTTTAAATTTATGTAATCAAAGTGTTTCACAAATAAACAATGTTTTCTCGTACGTTTTTAAACAATATAAACACTTGTTCTATGAATATTAACAAATGTGCTCAAATGTGGGTTTTTTTAATATTTCTGATTGATTTGTTCGAACCACCATAAATATACTACAAATAAAATTTTGACAAAACGTCTGAACAGTTCTGTTTCTGAAAATAGTTATAAATCAAATGTGTATCAATCTAAGGATGAAAACATATACAAAGAACAACCGTATGTGTTACTCTGTGGGCGATGTAGGCATGTAAAACATAAATAGCTAATGTCGCAAAACAGCTGTTCAAACTTCTTCCTCTTTCTTATTTGTTGATCAAATTCTGTTCTTTTATCGCTTTTGTCTCAGTTAAAATCATGAACTGTCGTTTGGGCCTTGGTATGAGTAAATAATTTGTACAACTATAGTATTATTGTCCATCCTAATGTACTGTAGTATTGAATATAGACGCACCAAAGTACTGCCAACATTACAAAAAAACCTGCCGATAGTAGCGGCAAAGTTCAAGTAATTGTACTATCTGCCGCTATGAATGAGGTAAACTTCAAGAACAGGAGGTGGAGACGTTTGAGAAAATAGACAGTAATATTATCTATTTAACTGTTGCCTTCAGATACTGTGCCTTAAGATGCCACCAGTAATGAGCCCTCACATTTCTCTATTAAGATTTATCATTCTAGTACGTTTATTTTCAGTGCCTATACTGCGTGTCAACTAACTTATCTTACTAAATTACTTACTAAGTGAACAATATTCTCAGTTTGGCTTGTTTCTCGTATGAATTGCTCATTCGAGTCCTGAAATCCAACAAAGTATTTTAATCTCTGCTGTCGCGATAATTAGCCACTTTTATTATAAATTTGTTGGTAATTCTATTACTTAAATTTAGGTTATTATTTATTGTCATTTTTACGATAAATATAAATAACAATAAACAAATTAATTGTGATTAAATTACTAGTAATGACAAATTACGTGATTGATAACGAATCATTGAAACAGTTAAATTAATTCAGTTACAATATTGCATAATCGTAATCAGTATTTTCATTTGCTTAATAATAAATAATTCTAGTATTTAAAGTAATAGCTTTAAAACGATTTTCATTATAGTTTCTATGTTATAAAGTACAAAAAATAATAATTTTTGTGTAAGTAATTTTATTTTAGTACATTTTATATATTTTATTACCATTACGTCAGGAAAACACATTATTGTTACAATTTAATCATAACCTAAGTACAGTCACTTAATAAATAAACCTAGAAATAGCTTTCTTAAAATAGTCATTTGTAAGTTAAAACTGCATAGGAAGTGTATAAGTTGCATTATGTAGTTTTTTTTTTGGTAAATGTAAATAGATGAATGATAACTGACAATATAATTTTAAGATTATTAGCTTATAATTAGTTTTTTTATACAGAAGGTTGGCAACACTGTGTGCTTTAAGCTCGTGCAATAAAGTTTGTATAATTAATGAATGCCGTAACTGAGTGGCTTAGCGTATTTAACAGGGTGTTGTGTTTAAGAGAGGCGGGCTCATTCTGCCGGCAGTGATAGCCTTATTTTGCCTAGGCTTACCGGAGTCGGTATAAGAGGCTTTAAGAATTAGGTAAATTAGTGGGAAGACTTGTTGCGGGAATAATTTACAAAACTGCCGTAATTAAATTTTAATTACATCATTTGGTTTTCGTTGTGATAAAAATAATATTGCGTATATTTTTTTCAGAACCCGTAATCACATCTGATGGTTTTGATTTATAAAATCATTGCAAGCAACTATATCTCATACTTCTACTACTGTTAGAAATGCGCTTACATATATTGTCTACAAAAACTAACCAAAATCGTTTTGATTTCACGGTAACAGGTAATAAGATTTTTCTTAAATTTGAATAATAAAAGAAGATTCAAAAGTCAAGTCAGTGTAGAAAATTTCAAAGAAATGACTTGCTGTAAATAAATCTTAGGTTATAAATTAAGACAAATGAAATAAACTCTGCAAAAATGTTATAAAACTTCCCGCCATTATTTATATAAAAACGAATAGATTCTGAAGCAACAGATTGAAAAATCAAAAATATGACTAATTTGTTTTTCATTTCGGATAATCAGATCTTCCTAAAATGTTTGTGTTACTAAAATCATAACTAGGTATGAAATTTACAATAATACTTTTCTAGAATAAATCAAAAGTTCTATAGTCGATTTTTATTTTTCGATAATTTTATTTTAGATTTAATACACTGATTTAACTTATCAACACGGTATTTATTACAAAAATAAATTTTCATAAATCGGTTTGGCTTACTGTATACCTGTTCACAACAGCTTCATTTAGTGTCTATCTAAGGACAATTTTTGAGCAGAAATTAATTTCAATAATAAAATCGGTTATTAAAAGAAAAATTGAAATGTTTTCTATCGATTTGTTTGAAAAAAAAGTTTAAATGTTTTTCGCAACGTCGAACATATTTGTAAGATTCGAGTAAACTATTACTATTTGCCAAATTTTACGTAAATCTCTCTCTATTTTTTTACCTTGACTCATGGACGATTTACTTGGAAGAACTCTTAAAGTGTTTTTTGTTTTGCCAATGTTATTTTACACATATCATGTTTATGTCAGTTGTTGCGCACTGACTTGAATTATAATTCAAAAGGTAGAGTTAATGTTTAAACAGAACTGTTAAACCGATTTAGAAAAAATCGATCTTCTTGTTACTGGTTTAATCTACCAGTGGAAAAAATCTAGTATAGATTTGTGTGGAGAAAATTCAACAATACACAAAGCTGTTGTAACTATTTGTACATTTATATAAGTTTTGTTTTCATAAAATGTGTTAGTGTATATTTATTTAGTTCTATGATCTCTACATAAGTAAATAGAAAGGTAGTGTTCAGTTTGGTTAGCCTAAAATTTAAATGTTTCGGGTTTACTATTAATTTTTTAAAATGACAGTCTAATTGAAACTTTCACAGAAGCATTATATGACAAGTAAAGTGTTGTTAATGAGATATGAAAGTAGGTTTAATATCAAAGTAATACCCGTAACAACAATATTTTTCTAAAATAATTTAAAAGTTTGCAAAAATCATTTATTAAACTTAGCTTATTCTTTGAACTTAATTTTAGTTATAACTTAATTTTGCATGTTTTGCTTTTTAAAGAACTGAAACATGAAGAATTCACAAGGTAAAAAAATATTATATTTTTTATAAATCGATTATTTTAATGATTCGTTGATCTCTAAGTTCAAAATAAACCAAATTAAAAAGTTTCAACTGTAATTAATAAAAGACTTAGAGCCTCTTAAGTTACATCTTCTCATTCAGTATGAAGCGGTAAAATACAACTCTAGGTATAATAAACTTATTTCACTCGAGTTGCTTTAATAAAGCTTTAACAAAGTTTAACGAAGATTGGAAGTTCTGTAAAACAATATTTTGTAAGCCCTGTAATTTATTTTAGGAAATTGAATGTTAGTAAAATTTAAACTGTATTGGAGTGTTAAATGCCTACGACCTTCTTTTAATTCGCAACTAAAACGAACCAATGAAAGTGTTAAATACGAAACGTTTAAGAAACGCTTTAGGTTTTGAAATCTTAATTGCGGTACCCTTATTCAAAATTTGTATCTTCTAAATTCATATCTCCTTATTATTGGATAAATAAATTATTTTTTAATGTTTTAATTCTATTGAAGAAATATAACTTGGTGGAATTAGAGGAACACGTGAACTGACGACTATTTTCGCCTGAAAGTGGTCCATGAGGCTGAAGCAACAGTCTACAGCGTCTCTGAACTCAACTTGCAATTCAAGGTTGTAAATTGTAGACGAATTTACTTTCGTTACCACTTGTCATTACCGTTAAAGTTGATACCTTGTCTAACTGGCATATAGCATAAAAAATGGACGTTTAGAAAAAAATAGATTTTTCTCCCTGAATACATTCAGTAATTATTTCAAGTCATCAGCGTCAATTATTATTTCACTCTGATATTCATAGTATTAGATTTAAGCCAATGCAGACGGAGGTCTAAACATATGAAAAAAATAGCACAGAAGACATAATAGGGTATAGACATATATATATATATATATATATATATATATATATAAATAAATATATATATATATATATATATATATATATATTATGAAAACCACTTTGTTTAAATTTTTAAAAATAATGCTGGTTACATTATCTTTTTTGTCGAAGTTTAAGGAGCTCTGCATACCCATTCAGCCTCAAATCAAAAATTTAAATTTTATTATAGTTATTTTTCAGGAAAAAATATCATTTTGTCAGGATTTTGTTTCAATAATTGAAGTTCATTTCTTTTATTGGTATTCTTAAGGACATTCTTGTTACTGGTATCGGCTTCTGTATAGCAATACCAAAGTGTAACTGTCCGTTTTTCAAGAATAAAAAAATATTTATAATATATGCAGGTGTCTTACATTGAGCTGGTATCGGTTATTTTAAATACAATATGAGACGAGAGAATATTTCAAACTTTACTTTTCAGTTATCAAAATAACAAAGACCGATACCCGCGACAATATGGGGCAAATAAATGACGTCAATTACTCCGTGACAGTTTAATGGATAATGGTTGGGCGCGTCACTCCTCAAATTAAAAGTATTTATCACGTAAAAATTGATTGGTTCCTTTGTTTTTTTACAAAACAGAATAAAATTGACTTGTAAAATGAAATTAAAAAAAAGAAACACAAATTTACGATACAATACCTACCAGTTCGTATTCAACTAATATTACACTGTGATAGGCCTACTCAATCTTTTGACAAGATTAATACAAAGCTAATTATTTGAATAATGGATTATTTTACTTTGCAATAATTTTCCTTCTTTCCTTCATTTTTCTTTTGTAAAGAAAATTTAAGACTTATATATCTTATCTAGACTTAGGTATTTTACAATAAGTAGAACGAAAATTACAAAAAAATCTCACTTTGCTTTTTTCCAAAATATATATACTTCGGATGTTGCAACATAAAGTTCTTAGTTTTAGCCGCAGTTACTCCTATTGCTCTTCCCTTACCGTTAAAGCTTATCCCTCGTCCTTATTAGTTTATTAGCATAAAATATGGACGTTAAAAAAAAACCGAGCTCGGAGAGCATATAAGACAACCAATAAAATTCTAAGTTTTTTAAAGACTTTCTCTATAATTAAAAAACAATAACAGCTCTCCTATAAGATTAAAAACAGGCATCTATGTAAAAAAATTGCCGTTCATAGTCGATCAAATCTTGAATCGGTTTACAAGTAATATTCTGTACAATTTTCTGTTACGTAAACAAGTGGGTTTGCCTCCCCGAGGGATTCAATCAGTTGAGCGGCGTCACTCAATATGTCGACCTAAAATATCATTTCCCTCAAAATACTAAAATATGGCGGATATATGTAACTCCTCCCCATATATCCCGGGGCTTTCGGACATCTGAGGTGCATATCCTGTATTATTTTTAAAATGCTTTGCATGCTATCGTATAATTACATTTATTTAATGGCAGCAATATTATTTTACAATGGTCATATAACTCTTACTGTCTTTTAATATTTATTAACTTACATTTTCTTGAGCAACAAAAATAATGTATTCTTAATATTATAAAAAGAAACTTTAAGTCACTGTCATTGTTTACTTGGTCATTGTTTCAAGTCAACCGTTCGGCATAGTTTGTGTTTTTGTTTGTTACGCAGTTTCGGACAAATGCATTGACCGATTGTTTTGAAATTTGGTACGGAGGTATCATGGATAAAGCCCAAACGCTATGTGTAATATTTCTTCTCATTCAATTCTGTTTGTGGAGGAGGCCTGTAAGCAGTTTTAGCCAAACGTATTGTCGTATTGTTTTGAACCGAAGGTACCTTGTATGAAGCCAAAATGATGTATGAATAAGATTTTTCCTTTCTACTTCCATTTCGAGATGTCGGCTTTTGATTTAACAATGAAGATTGTTCGTAGTATTGGCCAAACGTATTAACCCATTGTTTTGAAATTTGGAGTTTTCCCATTTACTTCCATTTCAAGATGGCGGTTTCTCTTTTAACGATAACGATTGTAGTTACTGGCTTTTTCCTATAACACTGGCTGGACCTGTCATGACCTTGACCCCTTAGTAAGAGCATTCAATTTTCACTTTTAAATTTTCTTTCTTAAAAATATTACGGTTACTGGTTAAATTGGATAAAGGTTTACAAGCATCATAGAAAACAATGGTGGAGAGGTGGCCAAGCAATTAATGAGGAATATATTACGAAATCTACTGTTCTTTCAACTACTGGTTATAGAAAATATAATAATGACCCATTTCGATGAAGATGACATGCATAACTGGATCCCCACCATATAATATTGAAAATAATAATAATAATATTAATAATAATAATAATATTATTAAAATTGATTTCTAATAAAAACCTGTATCTCAAAATTGAGAGACTCTCAGATAGCATGAGGAAAAGACGACTTAGTTTTTATGGCCGTATTAGTAGGATGAACAGCAGTAGACTTGCTAGGCGGATCTTTGCTTTCTTCAGAGATCGGAAAACGAAGAGTAATTGGTTCAGGCGGGTCCAGGAAGACTTAACTGAGCTGGCGATATCAGATGAGATGATTGACGATGTACTTAAGCTGCGAAAACTTTTACATAATGAAAACCTAAGGTTCCAAGAAAAACCAACATCTAAAAGGGGCGGGGCAGTCTCGGATGAAAGAAGGAAGGCAACCTCGGATAGAATGAAGCAGTATTGGATATAGCGGAGGGCAGCTAACACACATCAAAGTAATTGATTTGGCGTACCCCAAAGTGGGTGATCCGGATGAAAGAAAGAATAATAATAATAATAATAATAATAATAATAATAATAATAATAATAATAATAATAATAATAATAATAATAATAATAATAATAATAATAATAATAATTATTATTATTATTATTATTATTATTATTATTATTATTATTATTATTATTATTATTATGAAATAATAAATTATTTTACAAATATTGTTAAAACCAAAACTTTTAATACCTTCTATAACTATTCAAATTACAATTCACTTAAATGTGGTCTAGAAGTAATGACAAAATACATGTATCACAATGTTCTTGAAGATAAAGATGTTAAATAATATAGGTAAATACAAGCACACTATAATAAATAAAACAAAAACATGTGTTATTTACAATGTTTACTTTGTTCAGACATAACGTGGGACAAAATCCTGGCAAAAACCCTATTGTCGCTGACCTCTGCCCCCCGCAATGAATTATGTAACTGCTCTACAACCTTTGTTATTGCAGGACGCTAACATTTGGTTACGTCAATAAAACACAGAGTGCGCCTCTGTGCGTTTCAAAAATACCACAATATACTGTGTCCCCCAACCCCTCTGGATAGATAAAGTTTAATACTTAATAAAGGACAATATATATTGTTATATTTTTACCAAATTGTTTGAAAGTAGAACTTGTTTACAATTAATTTTTGGTTTCGTTTAAAGAAAAAGTGTTAACTTCAGAAATTCAATTTATAATTTTCATCAGAAATACGTTTCATGTAATTTTTCCCGTAACGATAAAAAACTAAAATTAGTTTTTTTTTTTGGAGGCTATCAATAAAAAAAAGTTATTATAACACATTTAAGAGACCAACTTCCTAAATTTTTTTCCCATAAGTTTGAAAAATGTTCACAAATTGAAAAATGAATTAAAATAATACGTAATTTGACTCTCATGGTAAGACACTGAACTTTGAATTGAGCACCGTTTCTGACTTGTAGGATCAATAAACACTTTTAAGAATATATATATATATATATATATATATATATATATATATATATATATATATATGTGTGTGTGTGTGTGTGTGTGTGTGTGTGTGTGTGTGTGTGTGTGTGTGTTTTGTAGCATTACTAGTTAGTTACAATTTGGTCAGGTTTGTTACTAAGCAAAATCTATCAAGCAGTTTTGAAATTGAAATTTTCTAAATCATAATAATGATTGAATCAGATTTTCAAAAATGTGATGAATAGAAAAATTATTGCGATATTGTACTATCCTAACTAATAAGGACAGCCGAAACAGTGTACAGTAACATATAACAGCAAAAATAAATGTCTGCAGGTTTCAAAATCACTGAGGGACTTAAACAAGGATCTTCCCTGTCTCCATCATTGGAAAAATCTTCCTGGAACAAGCGCTGCACAACTGGAAACGCAAGTGTGAAAAAAATGTGTATACCATTAAACGACAAAAATCTACAGACCCTCTGCTTTGCAGGTGAGCTAACAGCCATTGCGTAAGATTATGAGGATTAAAGTACATGTGTAGGAAATTAATAGAGAGATATGATATTTGAGGACTTGAGGTAAACCTAAACAAAACGGAGTACATGTGCATTGGACGGCAGAGCAGGAATCTTCTATTGGAGCGCAATATATAATCAAGAGGTGTATGACTGTTTGGAAATGACAAATACTGGCGATGGACTCTTGGACTCCGCGATAAAAGAACGGAACACCTAGGGCAATAAGGATACTGAACAGCTTCATATGGGATCAATATCTACCAAAAATAAATAAACATAGAATATTTACTTTAATTATACGAGGGTTGATCAAATATAAACGAGACTGATTTTTTAAAAAAATTATTGCTTATTTACAAATTTTTCTTGATACAACTTATTTTCTACATAGTCTCCCGCACGAGTAACACATTTTTCCCATCGGATTGGAAGTTTTTTAATTCCATCTTCGTAAAAAGTTCTCGGGCGTTCATTGAGCCATTGGAGCACGAAGGTCTCCACCGCAGAATCGTCTTCGAAACGCTGGCCTCCAAGCGCCTCTCTGAGTAGCCCAAACAGGTGATAGTCGCAGGGTGATAAGTCTGGACTGTATGGGGGATGTTCCATTGGTTCCCAACCAATTTGATCGAGTTTAAGCCTCGTAGCGTTCGCCGAATGTGGTAGGGCATTATCGTGAAGAAGAATGATGTTTCTCGCCGGTTTAGATTTCCTTTTCCTACGAAAAGACTGTTTTGCGGCCTCTAAAACATCGCCATAATATTGTGCATTTATTGTGCGTCGTTGATGGAGGAAATCGACGTGAAAGGCGCCTTGATTGTCGAAAAATACAGTGGCCATTACCTTCCCGGCCGACGATCGTGATTTGGCCTTCAGGTTTTCTACTGCTTCCCGTCCTTCGGCGAATTCCTTGTGCCAAGCAAAAACGCGAGCTCCTGACAGGGTCCTGTCCCCGTATTGAGCCGTCAATCTACGAAAGATTTCAGTCGGATTGACTCCCTCCTTGGCCAAAAACTTAATAATAATTCTCTGCTCCACGGAAACGTGCACTTCACTCTCACTCATTGTATAGTTTTATACTGAAGGGTCCGAACGGAAATGTTGCCCGTCTACGCCCGTCCCAAACCTCCCAGGCTACCTGAAACCCCACCCTTTAGAGTTCAATGTCCAACGGAAAAGTTTTTAGAAAGTCAGTCTCGTTTATATTTGATCAACCCTCGTAAAAGTATAATCTCGTATGGAAGCGAGTTATGGCCAACATTTCTGAAACAAAAAACAGAAATATATCTTGAATCAACAGAAATGGACTATTGGCGAAGAGCTGTAGGTCTGTAACAAAAGATTAAAAAAAATATAAGAATCCGTGAAATCATGAATGCGAAGCATACCATTGTAAGTGGCATTAACACAACTCAACATTAATGGCATGCCATGTCTGAAGGATGACGAAAATCGATTTCCCAAACAGATTCTAAAATGGATATCACATGAACGCAAAAAAGAGGAAGACCGAGACTTAATTGGAGAGATGAAATTTATAAGGAAGTGAGAGGGAGGTGACTGGATCGAGGTCTGTGGAATGACGGGAGGAAATGAAAGCTAAGAATCGGAAGACGTCGGAGAACGCAGAAAAGAAAACGATATAGAAAAAAATGATGATATTGAGGTTCATCCATTTGTTTTTCTGTGTACATCGATGGAGAATTTTGTAAATTATTTGTTTAATAAAAAATATAATATAAAGCTGTTTTGAAAAATTATTTAAAAACTCCAGAATTGCCTCAAACGATATCTACATTTCTAACTATATGAGGCTCAAAAAATATTTAAGCTGTTGGAAAATCAACCTAACTTTTTAAAATCGGTTTGTCAGATTTAGTTGAAATGTTAATGATATAAGAAGATTTGTAACTAAAATATTAGTATACATGTTTCTAAGAAAAAAAAAAAAAAATTAATTTTTCTTAATAAATTAAAAACACCGTGTCCAGCGTTCCACGAATATTTTCCAATGCTAGTTTGATAACAAAGCTGAATATATCGTGCATTCTCTAATTTAGGTTGGACCACTTCGTTAGAACAATGTCGATAGTCAATCGTACGTGTAAAATATTCAAGTGAACGTCGAAATAAATTCAATTATTCTAAACTTGTTTCAGTTGGATGTTTTCCCTGTAGACCGACACATCCCAAATAGAAGCGCCAATCGATAACCGAACAGACATCAAATTTGTACATCGCCCGAGGATGGAATAATATTTTGTTTTATTTTTATTACGTTTTATCTTCGACAAACATTTAGGCTAAATTTTGAAGAGTCTATTTCTTTTATTTGAATGTTTTTATTGTTATATAGATTTTATAATATAATGCTACTTATGTAATTTATAAACCGGTAATAAGCAACTTGAATCTGAATAAGACTAATGTTTAATAGCTTTATTAAATAATATAAGTTAAGTATTAAAATAAAAAAGACTCAAATAATTTTAAAATACGTACGTATTCAGGTAAGGTATTGAGATTTCTTGTCATTTCAATTGCGCTTGGACTGAACAAAGGCTAAAACATACCACTGATAAGCCACAAGAGTTGAGCGACCTATCACTTTATGTGAGAGGATAAGCATAAAGTGGTACATAATTTATGGTATATAGTTATAACTCCATAGATCCTGAGAATGTGCCCGATCTCACCGAAATGTATGTTATTGTATTGTGTGTCAATGAACGAGCAGTGTTCCATATCACCAGATTTAAGGTTAGTTTTGTATTTACTGGTGTAGTTTGTTCTATATGATGGGCTTAAAGGGGCATCAGACGTATTGGGTAGAGTACAACTCAGGAAAATCATGGAGCTCATTACAGGGCTCTGTGGTCTGTGGGTACACATGAACAGGATAGGTAGTTACTACGGAGAAACCGTGTGCAAGAAAGAAAAGGAAAGTGCAGGACACATAACTCATGATTGTGAGGCCTTGCTAGATTTTTTTATTTTTAGTATCCTAGGGATATTTAGCAGGATGAGTTAGTCAGTGGATTGTTGGAACTTACAAAGGGAACCAACTTGCTGAACTAGTAGTTAAGAGGTTTAGTTGCACAATAGGTACGTCGAACGCAATGCCTGGGGTTTTATAATGCCTACCTCTAATTTGAATATATTCTTTTCCCCCCCAGCGAAAAAACTTTAAGGTTATCATCGCCGAGGCGTGATATTAAAATTTTTAAAACAAGTAAATAACACAAATAAAAATTAGGAATATTACAAAACCAAACAAAACAATTAGTAAAACCAATAACAATTAGTAAATTCAATAACCACTATAAATACTTTTCTTAAAATTATCGCTTCTCGGCCTCTTGGCTAAGTGTAGAATCTACTCTAATGTACTAGTGCAGATGACGTAATAAAACTGTTTTACTTGAAATAAAACAATTATTTCACTCAAACCCATCAACATGTGTTGTACTTATCTAATTACAAAATACAAGCGCTGTATTGTTTCTCTTCTTGTTAATATATTTATTTTATGCAGTTATGCTAATAAAGAAGGGGACTTAACGAATGTTAAAAATCAACGTCATTAGCTAGAATCGAACATGCGTTCAGGTCAGAGTTGTAGCAAAGTGCAAATTCTCCTACTAACTGAGCTACATTTTTATTCCTCACCCCTTTTTTAAAAAAAATACATGCACTTTTTAATAAATGATTGAATATATATATATATATATATATATATATATATATATATATATATATATATATATATATATATATATATATATATATATATATATATATATATATATATATATATATATATATATATATATATATATATATATATATATATATACGTGTATTAATGACCCCTTATAAAATGATCTAGAGGTCAGGATCGTTGCTCATTTCAAGGTCCAAGGTCTCGGGTCTTGTCTTACTATGATAAGCGCTTCAATAGTTCATTTTCCCAATTGAAATTCGCATTGCGAAATAATTACGACATTGGTTTTACATGAGGCAAAAATATTAGGCTTTACAAAATGGCGGACGATAAATAACACTGTACTGGCTGAAATATGTCTGTTAATTCGAGTTCAAAGGTACTCTGATCTAACTTCTATTTCACTAACATTATGATTCGTAAAACAAATAAATTACACAACTTTGCAAAGAAATTTTAAACTTCCAAAGTATTGTTTTGCAGAACTTCCAATCTTCGCTAAACTTTGTTAAAGCTTTATTAAAGCAACTCGAGTGAAATAAGTTTATTATACCTGGAGTTGTATTTTACCGCTCTGCGAGGTACTTAGGCATATTGAATGAGAAGACAGAACTTAAGAGGCTCTGCGTCTTGTATTAATTACAGTTGAAACTTTTAATTCGTTTATTTTGAACTGTGAAATAAACGCATTATTTAAATTCTTCCTTTATGGTAATTAAAATATTTTATTACTTTTTGATTTCTCAGCTTTTTAGCTACTTAAAAGAAAAGAAACAAAATTAATTTATATGTATAATACGTCAAAGTTTACTGACGGGGGTAAATAATACATTTTTTTAAACTACTAACCCTGTCCAATGTAACCATACTCAAATTATGGGCGCAAGGTTTAAATTAAACGTTTTTAACTGTGAATTAATAAAATATTTTATTTTGGATAGTCTTTGTTTTTTATTTTTACTATTTAATTTGGTGTATTTTTGATGCAAGATAAAATCATTATGGTGTAACTGTAACACCGTAATTTCTGTAGATATTATTTAGTATAGGCTTTATGATCGCTTAATATTCAACGTGTATAATATTAATATTATCTAATAATACATTTTATTTCTTATGGTACGTTTTTTTTTTTTTTTTTTTTTTTTTTTTTTATTATAGCAATCTAGTAATACACTAATAAGCTATTTGTCCTTAACCTAAACTACTACGATACAACATTCCACTAAGGTAATACTGACAATAGTATAATTATTCACTTAACTAATACATTTCAAATATTTTTCAATCTTCTCATTGAGACATCGCTGTTAAGTAGTTGGAGTGCTTCGACATTGATGTGCTGTTGCACTTCGTCTATGACCTCGTGCAAATTTACTGACTTCACTATCAATAGTTGGAACCTCAAGATCTTTATGTATGTTCTCATTCCTGATGTACCAAGGGGCATCAACTATACCCCGAAGTACCTTATTTTGAAATCGCTGAATGATATCTCTATTACTCTGGGCAGTACAACCCCACAGTTGGATACCATAGGACCACAAGGGCTTAAGGACTTGCTTATATATCAATACTTTGTTATACACTGATAAGGAGGAACAACGACCCAACAACCAATGCAACTTTCTGTATTTTAATTTTAACTCCTCTTGCTTTTTCTTAACATGGGGTTTCCACCTGAGTTTAGCGTCCAACGTCATGCCAAGGTATCTAGCTGTGTTCGCATATGGAACCACTTGGTGATTAATATAAACGGGTTTGTGCTCGATATGCTTATTAGTGAAATCGATATGCACAGATTTGCTTTCATTAAGCTTAATTCGCCACATTTTAGTCCAGGTTTGTATTTGGTTTATAGCTGTTTGAAGTTGTCTGATCGATTCAATGTTATTGTCACCAACAGATAAAACTGCTGTGTCATCAGCAAAGGTAGCAACTATACTTTGTTCAAAAGTTGGTAAATCACGGGTGTACAAAAGATAAAGGGTTGGCCCCAAAACACTGCCTTGAGGCACTCCTGCTTTAATTTCCTTCAAGTTAGAATAGGCGTCTTCTTGCTTAACCCTGAAATATCTTTCTGATATATAAGATTCCAGTATCATTGAATATTGAACAGGAAGGAATAATTTAAGTTTGTAATTCAGACCTTCATGCCAAACTTTGTCAAATGCCTGTGAAACGTCTAAGAATATTGCTGAGCAGACCTTCTTTTCTTCTAACGATTGTTCAATTACATTAGTAATTCTATGGACCTGATCAATTGTAGAGTGTTTATTTCGAAACCCAAATTGATGATCTGGGATGAGTTTAGAATCTTCGATAATGGGTTTTAGTCTTTTAACAAAAGTTTTCTCGAACAATTTTGACATACTTGGCAAAAGTGATATTGGTCGATAAGATGTTGTTTCGTTAGGTGGTTTTCCAGGCTTGGGGATCATCACAACTTCAGCCACCTTCCACATTTGAGGTACATATTTCAAACGAAATGATGTATTGATCAGATTGGCTAGCTTTACCAGCGCTCTTCTAGGATTTCTCTCAGAATTTGCCCAGTAATAAGATCAAAACCAGGAGCTTTGTTGAGCCTAAAGCACCTTCTGATTTCCTTTTAATTTCGATTGGTGTGGTTGATGGAATATCTACACTATCTTGTCTTATGACATCCAGCAGTTCCTCACTATTATCGGCTGCATTCGGTTGAAAAATATTTCCCAGGTATTCAGCAAAGAGGTTCGCCTTTTGTTGGTTATTTCTAGCCCAACTTCCATCCATGTTTTTAATAGGTGGTATTTGCATAGTTGGCCTCTTAAGTTTTCTAGTGATTTTCCAAAGAGAATATTCAGTACTGATATCATTAGTCAGTTCTCTCAAGGATTCACTTATGGTGTCATTCTTCAGCTGCCTAATTTTTTCCTTTAATTGTGACGTAAGATTGTTCAGCCTAGTTTTGTCCTGTGGGGCTCTAGATTGATGCCATTTTCTTCTTGCTCTTCTTTTTCTTTAATTAGCTCCATAATATATCCAGGATAACTGTTACCTTTTAATCTCCTTTTGATTTCAGGGTGTTTTCCCATGCTGCATTCTGTATATCATTGATGAATTTTTCAAGTTCAAAATTAAGTTGTTCCTCTGTCTGCAATGGCACCATCAGTTGGATCCTTTCTTCAAGTGAAATCCTGAAGCTCTCCCAATCCGTAAACTTATTCACCAGCACAGGTTTGCATGGCTTCCAGATAACACACTCACTTAGAGTTAAAACAATTGGTGTATGATCCGAATTGAGCTCCACATTGTCTTCTATGTGCATATACTTGCTGGAAATGTTTTTGTAATGAAGAAGTCTATTAAATCAGGTATTTTTGAAAGATCTGTGGGCCAATAGGTAGGTTTACCTGTTGATATAGGATCACATTTATATTCTTTTATTGCTTTCAATAATTCTTTACCTTTGGTTGTTATAATTCTAGATCCCCAAAACGTATGCTTGGCATTGAAATCTCCTCCAATAATAAATCGATTTCTGATGTTCTGAACAGTTCAAGATACCTTTCGGCTTTTATATTGTGCTTTGGTGGGCTATACAGTCCAACCACAGTAATGTTATAGTTATTAGTCCTGACACTCACTAATGTTGCTTGAATATCTTGCGCTTCAATTTTAGATTCCTCATTATGCTCGATATTATCTTTAACTATTACCGCGCTTCCACCCCTCGCTGTATTATCAGGATGAATTGTATGATAAACTTTATAGCCTTTAAATTTGATGAAGGATTGCCTTGTGAAATGTGTTTCTGAAATCAGACACAGATCAATTTTATTTATATCTAGGATTACCTGAAGCTCTTGTTGGTGATTAAGCAATCCATTTGCATTCCAAACCATGATTTTTAAAACATTTACCATTGTTATTAAATTTTATATTTTGAAGGTGGTTTCTTAATTCCACTCTCTATTTTCTGTATACGTTCCTTCATCTCTATAAATGCATCTTCAAGGTTTGATATTTTAGCAAGAATGAGTTGTAAAGACTCTATACAATCATTATTCTCACTATTCTGTGATTTCTGATGATTCCGATCCAAAGCAACAACCGAGGCATATGTTGTTTTATTATTATTACTACTGTTGGTTTCTTTCCTATGTTGAACTGGTGTATCTTTCATAAATATATTTCTAGTTGGCTTATTTTTACCTACATTTATATTCTTGATTTTTGTAGTTCTTTAGCTATAACACATCCTCTATAATTAGCTGGGTGTCCTTCACCGCAGTTTACACATTTTGGATTTTGTTTGTCGACCTTTAGGCATTCTCTGGTTATATGTTTACCAGCACATTTTACGCATCTAGGTTCTTTTGAGCAGAACCTTTGAGTATGTCCAAACATTTGACATCTTTTACACTGTGGTATAAGATTTGATCCTTTAATTGGTTGTATCTCCACTTTACATCCAAGGATGTTATCTATTTTGTAAATTTTATCAATATTTTCACCGTTTTCGAAGGTTAACATAAACATGTTCAATGGTGTTTTATTTTGCCACGACAGTTTATTGACTGCCGTAATAATCTTATAATCATGTTGTAATAAGAAATCTCTGATGCTATCAGGCGTGCATGTATGATGCAGATTCTTTGCCATAACTCTAATGGGTCTGGATTGTTTATTTTCATATGTGTGAAAAGTAAACTTTGCTTCTTTCAGCGCTTTAATTATTTTTCTGTAGTTTTCGGAGTCAGCACAGTTAATTTTTGCTATCGTATTACTAATGATTTTAATTTTAAATAAATTTTCTGGAATATTACGGTGTAATAAATTGTAAAATCCTCATATGTTCCAACATTATCAACCATAATCGGCGGTGGAATCGGTTCTTTTCTAATGTTAGTAACAGGTGGAGCAGTTGTTTTTGTCTCGGAACTTAACTGAAGAGTTTGAGAACATGTAGCACTCATTTTAAGTTGATCCACTTCTGGCGACGATTCAGCTTTCCGCTTCTTGGTAGGATTTTTCTTATTTCTTTTAGAATCCAATCTGTTTCTCGGACCAACTCTTCTTCGTCTGTACAATATTCAGTATTACAAGTCATATCCTGACTTGTTCGGCAATTAGTAGCATTGTCTCTGTTCAATACTTTCTTTAGCTCTTCATTGTCTGTTCTAAGCATTCCGACTTCCTTCCTCAGCTCTTCACAAAGATGCTTTATATCACTCAATTCAATCCTAAGCATTTCATTTTCGTTCTTTAAGGTAATCAGTTGACTTTCACTAGGATTTTGCTGTTTTTCTAAGTTCTGCTTAGTAGTTGCAGTTGTAGCAGGTGGAGATCTTTTGTCAGAGATCCCTTGCCAAAGGGATTTACAAGTTCTTCTATCTCTTTGTTGATATTTTCGTGTGATTTGTCGCCCCCAAAATCCTTGCGACTAGCGCCAGCCACCGGGGCTTTCACCCGATCGGAACCAGCGGAGGGATTTACCTCTACAGGCTTGCCCTCTTGGGGTATATCCGTACGTTTATCACACATCATAATTAATTGGTTTGAAATCAGGGTACCTTCCCATAGCCTATATAGGCAAAACTGAGAAAACTCAGCCCCCAGTACAATTCTGCTCACCGACCCAGTTTCCCGCTGGGATTAAAACCCAACCTTCCACTGGGTTACTCGGCTTAACAGGGGTACCTCTTGTAGGTTAATCTTATGGTACGTGGCCCAAGATTAAGGTGTGTGTGTGTGTGTGTGTGTGTGTGTGTGTGTGTGTGTGTGTGTGTGTGTCTGTCTGTCTGTGTAGTGATCTATTAGTAACTTAGCGCTTATGTCTAAATGATAATAATGGCGACCAAATACTATAACTTTTGAAAATTGTTGTTTGTATTGGCCTGAATCAAGAAAAAAAATATTTAGGGGTAGTAAGGAAAAAATCTTGATAAATAATTTTTATTTATTTTGATAAAAAACCTGTGTGTGTGTGTATACAGGTTTTTTGATTTTTCAGTAATTTTTTTTTTTGACCTGAATAACTTCAGAATTGCTACTGCGAGAAAGTAGTTAAAGTGTTTTTTTATTACTCAAACCTTTAAAAAAATAAAGAAAAAAACAAGCCATTTAGTAATGTGTGTCGGGTATGAACTACATACTCATGTAGTTAATTATTATCAACTACTGCGCATGACTGGTAAATCCGTGTATGAAATTTCATAAATATAATGCAATGTAAACAGCAATAACGTCACAATATAGTTCCGTAAAAGAAAACGGCCTAAAATCGTAAGCAATCTTTAAAAAAAATATTTTCCGCTAGTGAATATGTGTTAATTAGGTAATAAGGTATAAAATAAAAAATCTCTATTTGAAAAA
>CM040189.1:67575529-67620529 GCA_022606455.1 Callitettix versicolor
ACAAATAAGAAGAAGGATAAATTGTTGTTATTTTAATTACAATATTTTTGGAAATGGTACTGTATAATTGTAGGCAAAGTTATGAATTGTTTAAGATTAAACATTTCAAATGTAATTACAATAAATGCAGACAAAAATTATTTAAGAGTATGAGATTGAAAATTGATTTATAAATGATTCCATTAGTTTCGAGTATATACAGTATATACGTTGACATTCACAAAATGTAAGTTGGTTATTAGTTTGGAGAAATTCCTTAACCAGTAAAATACAGTCAGTCTATTAATAATTCCTGCTATATCACATTTTACAAAAATTCTAAACATTTATCTGCATATATATATATATATATATATAGGAGGCTTCGGTTCTATGGACACATCAGTAGACTCCCACTTGCCAACAGAATCCTTAAGTATTTACAAGGTGTCAAATCAACAACGTCGTGGATTGCACAAGTCAGAATAGACCTACATGACGCAGAAATAGACTCAACAGACGTTGAAGACAGGAACGCATACAGGAGAAAGATGCTAGGTTGGAAGGTCCCAGAGAATGAAATCCCAAAGAGAGCAGGGGTAAAATGGACGGAGGAGCGGAAGAGGATCCATGGGGACAGGATGAGGGAGGTGTGGAGGATTAGAAGGAGCAAGACATGAGTCGGAGTGCTTTGCGTGATCCAACAGGGTCTATACGCAGATAATAATATATATATATATATATATATATATATATATATATATATATATATACATATATTCTCAATAGAAATCGGAGATAAAATCTGTATAAATGACTGTTTATTTCCTCCAAAATCATATTGACAAATAATCTATAACAACCATTATTTCAAAATGTAAATTTAGAATTTGCATTATCACAGCAAAACAGCTGCTTACCAGGATTATTAATAATACAGTGTTTTTTGATACGTTCTTTTTGGCTTATTGTAATGTTATAACTAAATTTAATTAATTTGGACTCCTATATTTTTTATAATTTTTCTTGAAAATAATTAAGCCTAATCTTTTATGAAAAGTTAATTAAAGTTAAATGAACGTTACTACCTTGTGGTCAAGGGTGCTACTTAATTCTAAGTCAGTGTTGAATATGTTAAAATATATAATACACTTAATGAGCTGGTCTAGGTACAATAATTACGTAAAATAATCGTTAGATTGAGGTTAATAAATTATCGGTTTGATGTTTAATTAGTATTAATTAATGGACTCTGGCACACTATTAATTATCCCGCTTAGATAACTTCACAACTAACCGGAGTTCAGGTGTGGTAAACGCGGGGTTAGATAATAAATCATGCCATCGGTTACTGTCATCTCTGGTCATTACACTAAAGTGTAGAGTGTGAACTTATAGATAGAGACGAAAAACCATCAGTAAAATTGTTTATAAAAAATATAAATTACCAGCTACTCAAATATAAATATACCGGCTGCTCAAATTAATTACAGTGCATCTATTGAAATTGTGGAAACATTATTATAAAAGTAAAATCAAAATAGGTAATGCATATTAATAATAACATACAAGCAAATATTACAATCATATTTTGAACAAAATTTGTACATACATGAAAATATGCAACTAAAATCTGTACACAGAAAAATCTGTCATTATTAAAGCTAAAAAAATCTCGATTGCAAAAGGAATTTATTTTTGAAAATTAAAGCGAATTTTGTCAGACCTTGAAATAAGCGCCGATCTAAATTACGTTATAGGAGGATCTTTGAAAACGTTATTATTAATACAAAAAACATATTTTAAAGTAAAAACTTCAGATATGTAATTTGGCTTAAAAATCGATTTTGGCAATAAATATAGTAAGTTTGTTAGCAAGCAAATTCGTTCTCAGTTTTTCTTTTAATATTTTCTTTTTTTAGTACTAAATGCCTTCTGTGCTAATGAGGCATCAGCGTTAACAGTTAAGTTAAAGCTTGTGGCAGTAATTTTAGTCTTGGACCTACGACATTGACGTCATGCAAGTTCTAAGTCGCTGTAGACTAACTATGAATTAGCTACCTCGACCACCAATTCCTGTTCATCAGTTTCAACATGATGTTAATTTATTTAAAATCTTAAGAAAGAACTCACTTTTTATTCAAAACTTTTTTGAATCAATATGATTTCACTATTGTAATCACCGTTATTATATTTAAAACATAACTTTTAACATGTATCATGTTTTAGGCCTGGTTGTGATGGATTTTTCGCGTCTCGTGATGGGGGAGAACGAGTATATTGATATATAATAGTATATTTTGCTCGTCGTACGTGTCATATTAAACTAATTATAATTAAAAATTGTCTTGTGTTTCCGTCAGGGATCGAACTTCCCGTCAAGGGGGACTTCGCGCGTGTAAGGCGCACTTCATAACTACTACAAAACGGTAACTCCGAAGACGTTGTCAAATGTAAATATACGAGGGTTGATCAAATATAAACGAGACTGATTTTTTAAAAAAATTATTGCTTACTTACAAATTATTCTTGATACAACTTATTTTTCTACATAGTCTCCCGCACGAGTAACACATTTTTCCCACCGGATTGGAAGTTTTTTAATTCCATCTTCGTAAAAAGTTCTCGGGCGTTCATTGAGCCATTGGAGCACGAATGTCTCCACCGCAGAATCGTCTTCGAAACGCTGGCCTCCAAGCGCCTCTTTGAGTGGCCCAAACAGGTGATAGTCGCAGGGTGATAAGTCTGAACTGTATGGGGGATGTTCCATTGGTTCCCAGCCAATTTGATCGAGTTTAAGCCTCGTAGCGTTCGCCGAATGTGGTCGGGCATTATCGTGAAGAAGAATTACGTTTCTCGCCGGTTTAGATTTCCTTTTCCTACGAAAAGACTGTTTTGCGGCCTCTAAAACATCGCAATAATATTGTGCATTTATTGTGCGTCGTTGATGGAGGAAATCGACGTGAAAGGCGCCTTGATTGTCGAAAAATACAGTGGCCATTACCTTCCCGGCCGACGATCGTGATTCGCCTTCAGGTTTTCTACTGCTTCCCGTCCTTCGGCGAATTCCTTGTGCCAAGCAAAAACGCGAGCTCTTGACAGGGTCCTGTCCCCGTATTGAGCCGTCAATTTACGAAAGATTTCAGTCGGATTGACCCCCTCCTTGGCCAAAAACTTAATAATAATTCTCTGCTCCACGGAAACGTGCACTTCACTCTCACTCATTGTATAGTTTTATACTGAAGGGTCCGAACGGAAATGTTGCCCGTCTACGCCCGTCCCAAACCTCCCAGGCTACCTGAAACCCCACCCTTTAGACTTCAATGTCCAACGGAAAAGTTTTTAGAAAGTCAGTCTCGTTTATATTTGATCAACCCTCGTATGAAATAAATCGTTAATTAAATTTTGATTGTTATATTAAAATATCAGTTGTTTTATATTATTTCGTAATGATCAGCTGATTTAATTTAACAGCTGATAGGCTATAATACGTTTTAGGTTATGTTGTTAAAAACAAGCTATTTGTCATGTTTTTGAGCAAATTATCGTAATTAAAATAAAAAAAGTAAGAGAAAACATAATACATGATTTTTATTTTTGGTTCAATAACAGAAATTTTTGCAATTTAACACTACTTGAAAATACAACGGTCATATATATTCAATGTAATTTCCATACAAAATAGAAATGTAATACCACAGTGTGAAGAAACACAGTCTCCGTGCATGAGAAAATAATGCAAAATATTTTTCATTGCATGTTTTTAACTTCAGTGCAGAATTAACTATTCTTCTAAACTACGCGAGATAAGAAAACGAAAATGAAGTGTATTTATTCTTCGAAAACAATTTAATACTTGCACGGGTTTACTTGTATCAAAGACAATGTAATTAATTAGAGGTTAGGACTGTGTTGGAGTTGCCTAGCGTTATTAAATATGTCTAGCCTACAGAAGGGAAAATGAAATTAAGCAGAAAACACCCGTGTAATTCGCCCCCTCCCCTAAAGCCGGGGGTAAGAAAACTGATTGTTCTGCATTATTTATTTGTAATTTACCCGCCGCTTCGCACTGCACTCCTGCTTAGTTTTTCATTTTAGAAAGTGTTTTTTATTTCCAAATATTCATTTTTTGCCAGAAATGTTTTCAAATTTACTTATCTACATATATTAAAGTAAATTTTAACAAAAAACATATGTGTTTGTAAAGTATAGACCAAAGTTAAAAGTATATTTTGAAAAACAGTTTTAAACTAAGATTGCTGTGAGGCTTGAGTTGAAGTTCAAAAGAAATACAAAATACTAAAATCACAGTGTTACGTCACTGATGTGATGGAAAACCATTCTGAAACTTATCAATAGCAAAATATTTTTTAAATAATATTTAGCAATAATTCATACTCAGCGTTGAATGGAAATTTTCAATAAATAATTTTCTTATCTATACATTTTTATTATCTTATTTCATCGTTATCAGGGTAAAAATATGCCTTTAAATACCAAATTTTATTGGAAATACGAATATCATCAGAATAATAACTCAGGTTATCCCCAAACGAACATTTTTATATTTCAGAACTTTTTATACCGTCTTGAATCTTGAAACTGTAGCCTACATGTGACCATAATTTAAATATAATGTAATAAACCTATCTTGAAATTTTTGCATATTTTAATAATTATTTTTAAGATGCCCGATCACTTTTTGGGGGCCTCACCGCACACTAGTGTGTTCATATGAACATATGTCCGAACTTTGTGTGTATGTAGGTATCTGTATAGCCAATGTGTTTGAAATTTATCGTTTGCTATTTCCCGTCCGTTTTTATTTAAACTTAGCACAAAAATCGATTTGGTAGTAAGTAGTAGCTTGATAAGTTTGTTACCCAACAAAATTCGTTTAAAAGTTTCAAAATGGCAGCAATTTCAAAACTTAACAATGTGTATTCATAATGTTTTTACATTACACAATACGAAATTGAACTTCAAGGAAAACATGATTGTAGTTTCAAAAATGAAAATGTTAGTTTATGTTCAATTTTGAATCAGATTTTCAAAAAAAGGAAAGTTAAACCTATTATTGTATAAGTACTGCAATACTATTTTAAAATTCGATTGATTATTTTCTGAGAAAAAGCTTCATGCTTCATTATATTTTATAGTTACTTATAAATTCTTTGACATAATAAAAGCAACTGATAAGAAAATAACGTAACAATAGTTTATAAACACTCTAGAAGAGCCAGACGTGTACTAAAATTTAACTCTAGGATTTTAAAATTTACAAAATATTTTTTGCATTTTACGGAATAAGAAACAAACATCAAGTGGTTCGTAGATTACAGTTGCTTTAAAAAACCGTGTAAATAATTGAGGGTTTCCCTTGCGGGGTCTGCAGGCAAGTCCTCCTGCGGGAACAGCCCCTGATTGTTCTGCATTATTCACATTCAATTTGTCTCAAGGCTTCCTCAGGGTACGAGCGGGGCTGCTATTGTTGACTTGCTTTATGATTTGATTAAAGTGGTCCTACTGTTTATACGCACGTTAAATTTGTTAACGTCAACAAAATATTTTTGTTTTAAATTTAGGTTGCATAATAGATTATTTTTTTACCTTTAATTTATTGTTTTGAGCCAAAGAGTCAAATAAGAATGATTGAATTAAGAGTTTTACAGGGGTTTGGTAAATCCGTGCGATCAAAAGAATTTATTGTGTGCAAGTATGCCTTTCAGATACTAATTCAGTAGGTAGTAATTCTCTCGATGATTTTGAGTAGTCCATTGACTAGCTCATTCAGCATTAGGTCGTTGGAGTCATGCAAACAGCCAGTCTTCGCCTCCTGCTTGCAAGAGATGGGGTTATGGTTCTCATTCATCCTGCTTAGCCTACATTAAGTTTCTCCATGTTAAAGCCCCACGAAATTTAGATGTACCCTCAAATCACAGTATCCCGTAGTGAGTTCCATGTCTCTTCCAGATTCCTACCGTCACCCAAGTCTACCTAAAGGAACCCCTTTCAATAGACCTTTTAATTATCTTGGAATACAGTTTCCCATCTACCCTGTCGTCGCAGTCATACAATGGGTGTGTTTTATTTCTCCATGATAAATCTCTACACAGTTTAAATGTTCTCTCAAAGCACAGTGTCCTGCAGGGAGTCCCACATTCCTCTAATCCTCTAAATCTACCTAAAAGAACCACTTTCAATTGACGTTTTAATAGCCTTGGAGTACAATTTCCTGTCTACCCTGTTATCGCAGCTCAACAATGGATGTGTTTTGACCTCAAAAATACAACCCTGAGAGGACGTCTGCTTCTATGTTTTTAATTAGAAGCCCTTTTGCCACTTCCTCTTCTGTTTTTACTTTTCTGTTGATTGGTTAGAAAACAATAAACCTTGTTTTCAACTGTTTTTTTCACAGTTCCCATGTGTAATACTTTCCCATGTGAAGTCTTTATACGTACCACTACTAACATGTAAACACATATTTTTGTTATTTTCTATTTTTCCCACTATACTAAGTGCAAAAAAGTAGGTGGTCGTAATAATATTATGTGAGACTTTGAAGAATATATTTTGTCTCCTGAGTCAAAAACGTTTTTATTTGGTTGTCTGTACATATCGCTGAAAGCTCTACGAGTTGATAGATTTCTATGATGTTTGAAATGGAGCTCGGGTTTTCCGATATATTTTGGACAGTTTTCAATTTTATTAAAACATATTTTTCAAGCACTTTTCTAAACCGGAAACTCTAAAAAATTTTACTTCAGTGCTGTTTACAAAAAAAAACAACGTAAAAGTCTATCAAATGTCTGAAAACAAATCCATTATTTCTTTTATTTTGGTTACATCTAAATATCTTCGTAATGTTTACGTTTTTTCGATTTATTTATGTAGCATAAATCTATCGTATTTCATCTTCTTATTCATCAGATATATTCTAAACTGAGGAAAAAAGTATTATATAATTTTCAAGAAAGCTAGGCAGATTTTCCTAATGTAATTGCTTTTTGCGGAAAAAATTGAATTTTATAAAGTTTGTGTAAATGTATTTTGTACTATATTTTTTTGTAACTGTATATCGTTTATTGTGACAGTGTAAGTTTTTATTGTCAAGGTTTTTATTGTTAGTTCAACAGACGTAAAGAATAAATTTAGCCTTCCGTTTCATGAATCAACTGTCTGAAAATCGGCGTACACGAATATAAAAGAGTTTGAAAAAATATAAGATTATTAAAAAGACATTTAAAAAAAATTTTTAATTAAATCACGCCATCTGTTACTTTATTGAGTAACCCCGTTTTTTGAATAATTCAATAATTTAATTTTAATATTGTTTAAATTTAAATAATTATAATCGATTGAATAAATTGCTTTAAAATATATTTTTCCTATTTATTTGTATCTATAAGTAGTGTTCAGTAATTTTCTCAAACGTAATACTCTACTATGATTTTATTTTAAGCTTGTTTTAGACGGAAAACCACACTAACTACGTTAAAGAAATAATGTAACTGCGAACATAAAAAAATAAAACATAACACTTTTGTCTATAACATATGAAGAGTAAAATTATGCGTATCAAGAGTAAATTGTTACCTTGTAAATGATGTGTGCGTAAGTGTTTAATTGACCATTCATTCAGGTGGATGACTAATGTTGCAACTAATTTTACTTCACTGATTTTTTTTGTACATTAACAAAAAATTAGTTTAACACATAGATTATTCTAACACAATATACATAAGTTTAAATACAGAGCGAAATTCGCATTGCATTAACATTTGCGTCAGCAGGTCGTAAATATTTCAAGGTGTAAGCATTTATAGCAACTAAACTTACGAGTAAATCTAATTATCCAACGAATGGGTTCAAATCAGGCATTGACCGTCACTATCAAACTAACCACTTGCTGCAGGCGATACCAATTGTGTAATAAACATAGTAGCGCCCTCTATTGAACGGTGTTCTAATAGAACATAGTAATTATACAAAGAAAAGTCCACGTTTTAAAAGGCGAGATATGTTTGTTCGTTGGGCATTGTTGTCAATAGGAGTGTTAAAATAATAGGTAGACTTAACATAGTCCGGAATTAGGCCGGAAAGTCTGGCAAGTGTGGGATTTACACATATCGGGGTTTTTGCACATATGTGTGAAGGACAGGACAGCCGAAAAATTTTGCTCTGTTTTCACTTAGTACTTGTTAAATTTAAAACCAATGTGGGAACGCCTTCTTGAAGAAAGAAAGCTCAGTTCTTAAGAGAAGTGGAATTTTAAAGTTCAACATTGATTTCAAAAACATTTTTTAATTGGTGGAGTTAGGAGTGTGCATGTCTGGTACATTAGAACAGGTGCAAAGATTATTTTGTATAATGAGAGAAACGTTGGGCCGGCGGAGAAGGGAAAAATGACCGTTTCGGTTGCAAAGGAGCTGCTCAAAATAAAAGTTCATTCAAAGATGTCTTATCTTAACCTTACAAAATAACTAAAACTGATAAAATGTTCCTTGGAAAATGAACTACCATCTGCGAAATAACACACAATTCCAACTTCAAGGCAAGAGCAAGTTCTATGGTACAGACGTAGTAATTGCAGCACCCATTACTAAAAAGTTTGGACTTTTTTGGGTCGATTACCAATAAAATAGACCAATTTTCTTTTTACCTGTACCTGTGAACCAGATTTTATTGCTGAAATAATCGAATGTTAGATTGTTACATATTGCTCTTGCAAAGAATATTTACTAATAATTTTCTAAAACGAAAAAAACATATTATTTTACAAGACAGTTAATTTCAATTATTCGTGGACCTCTTTAAAAGATAACTTCGCTCATTAATAACGCGTAAAAACCACTCGTCATTTCCGATTAGATAAACAAGTGAAGACATGTTCTGTATAAATAAATTCTATTCACTCTGAACAGCTCACATTTTAATTGTCGTATATAAAGAAAATATGAAGTCGTTTCTAATTTTGTGCTTCTGTATACTGACTTGTAAGTTTGTATTACTTTTATCGTTTAAAAAACTTAATTACACTTATTTGCTTAGTTCTGAGCATTAAACATATTTACTATTTCATGTTCTAAGATATTATTTAAAATGTAGAATGTAAACTATGAAAAAGATCAACACAAATTTGTTCATAAAACAATAAGTTTTACTATTGTTTCGATAAAATAATTTATTAATATATGAATTACCCTGAAAATATACAGAAATTGAAAACATTGTAATTAAGATTGTTACAGATATTACTTTCCGTTTCTTTCAGTCTAAATAGTTTTTTTCTTGGATGACCGTGTTTGTGAAGATTGCTGATGACTGTAAGTGAAATGACTCACGTATTTTGAAGTGTAGGCAGACTTGAAGTTGTAGTTTCTATAAATATCTACACTTAGAAATACATAAGGGCTACACCCAAATATGGATGAATGGATGGATGTATATTTTTTATTTAGTTCTTCAACAATTAAGTATTGTTTTGTTGAATTTTTTGACAATTTTTTTATCAAAATTACATTGAACTATTTCTTAAATATTAGTTTTAATTACTTTTTAAGTATCCAAATCTAACTCTTTGTAAAATATAATGCAATCAACTGAAAAATCATCCTGATTTTTTTTTAAATTTGGGCTGGTAATTAATACAACTTCTGTCAAATTCTATGTACACTGTATTCATAACAGAAAGCAGGAGAGCCTATTTAAAGAAATCGTAAGCATTTGTTTTAATTACTTTTTAAGTGCCCAATACAAGTTATTTTATACAACTGTTCCAAATAACCGAAAAATGAGCACGATTTAAAAAAAATGTTTAGTAATTAACACACAATCAAATATTACGAACACAAAAAAGGAGAACAAATTTTAAAATATCGTTTTAAAATAAATTTAAAAAATGAAAACTAACCAATTAATTTGTTCTGAAAAGGTTAATTTTTTAAATTAATCTTTTTAACAATAATTGTTTTTAAGTACGAAAAAATTGAACATATTTTAATGAACTGATTTTGAGAAATGTGACAGAAGTTTAGATTTTTGTCAACAACTTTTATAATAGCAACTCATATGTTTTGTTTGTATTAAAATGTAATTTTTGGTTAAAACTTAATTAAAAATGAAACATTTTGTTCAATATACTAAATTTATTTTAATAATGAAAGAACTCAATAAAGTTTTTAAAAAATACAAATTTTCTTTGTGAATGAAGTTTACATGAAAATAAAAGCAGTTTATGGTCAGAAAATGTTATTTTATTTAATTGTAGAAATTTAGACTTTCACTTTTCTTCGGTTTCAAGTCCAGTTTTTGGGCGATATTTTATCATTTGTTAAAACATCTAATGCTTAGATTAGTACAAAACATATAAGAATAAAATTCATTTTAATTAGTATATCGATATACATTTTCCAATTGAAAACTGCCAATAGTTGATATTTTTATGTCATAAAATACTGTGGTTCTATTTCTAACGGTATAAAATATTTTTGTTTTAACCGTAATACTAGAAATATTTAATTGGATTATATTTTATAACTTTTGTATACCATTATCAAAAAAATGTTTCATACAAAAAGTTTCATTATTTTATGAAACATTATACAAATATTTTTAAAAAAATCTCCTTTAACATGCACCTATAGTTTTAAAAAAGACAATAAATCGAAAATTTTAATATTGATTGTACATATAACTTTACGGAAATAAAAATCGTGTTAAAAAGGCATTGCTGATAATGGATTTAAATTATTTTATATTTTTACACGGGAAGGAGTTATTTTACAAAATAACAATTTTTTAAACAATATTCATGATTTGTTTGTGTTTATTAATGTTATTATATTCCTTACAGGTGTTACTAGGAGTATTCCACACAAACCACTTCGACAAACACATTTTAATCAAAAGTTAAAGTACAAAAATTTGGGAATTATTAATGGAAATCCGACTACGATTGAAAAACATCCATATTTGGTAAATTTGATATTGTAAATTAATAAATTTAATTAAGGTACGCATATGCCCACCTGCAGAGCATTAATTTAATAACAAGACATTTTACACACGATCAAACACTATTCCTATTATATAATGTATAGTTTTTATCGACTTATTTGAAAAGTTTTTAAAGAAATATGTGCATATTTGACTTCCATGGATACTGTATCTTATAGTACTTTCTTTTATTATAACGATTTATTAAGCATTAAATGCTTTGATAACTTTGTATCATCCTTAAACAATCAGTCAATATTTACTTTTACTTTCTTATTGAACGAAAAATGAGAACGTTTAGAGTAATTGTTCAAATTGTCGATTTTTTTATGTGTCCTTGATCTCTTGATAAATCTCAGTCTCAGTTTGTCATTTTACAAGAAATATTTTATGTGCATAACTCCTTGTCTGTGTGAAAGTCTTTGGAGATTAAAAAAATTTACCGATCAAATGAAATGAAGAATTAAGTTCAAATAAAAAATACTAATCAATAGAGTACAAATTAATTAATTTGTATTACACAAAACACCGATTCAAAAGCTATCTAAAAGAACGGAAAAGGTATGAAATGTACTAAATATTTCAGTTAGGATCACCATTCGTCTTCTGCGTTTGTAGAACTGATTCTACAAGAAGATAATTATACAGCTGTGTTGTCCCTGGGAACAGAAAATCTCCGTAAATTGGTGGCATTATCAAAAATATCTACAAAATATACATGTTTTAACCCACGAATTAAATTTAAACTTTGTTATAAAAAATGGGCTTACAGAAGCTAAAATTTTATCTATATTACAAGAAACATAAAAAGAACTTCTTGTGCAAATTCTCTGTTTCTTTACTATCTTTTTTTAATAATTGATTTTTTTAAATTTAATTATTTGAAATCCTTTTCAAGAACTGGGTATTTTGTAGATTTCAGTGGGGTGTAAATACTTATTTAGTAGACAGATAGACAGAAAGGTATGATGGGGAACAAGTTACTAGTATCATTGATATTGAAAAGGTTTTTGATATTATGAGCCTCGAAATTATTTTTTTAATTATGTGATTGCAAAGTGTGAGAATTTATGTAAATTATTGCTTTCGTAGTTACCTCTTGTAGAGGATTAAAATAAATGTTGAGATTATTCGTAAAGGGGAGATTTTATTTGAAGTTAAAGTGTGATCGTATATATATATATATATATATATATATATATATATATATATATGATATACATATAGTATACATACATACATATATATATATATATATATATATATATATATATATATATATATATATATGTGTGTGTGTGTGTGTGTGTGTGTGTGTGTATTAATTTGTTTTGTTATACTGTGGATAACATTTCAGTTTATTTCATATACAATTATTATGTGTTTATGTGATAGAGAATCTATTATTATGAATATATGAAAAAATTAATATTCTCATATTAAATCATTCAATAATCAAATCCTTCGAATAAATTCCAACCAAAAACGGAAATACACATAAAGCCAAATTAGAAATATTCATACAAGAAGTAATAATCGGAATTTGAATAATTAACATATATTATTTTTTGTTATTCAGGCATCGATAACTGTAGATAACGGCGTCTACTGTGCTGCCACTATCGTGGGGAAAAAATGGATAGTTACAAACGCTTTCTGTTTTCGTTGGTGAGTTTAAAGACAATTGCTTTTTAATTTTATAAAGTGCTTACAAATTTATCTTCATATCATATACGTGACTTTAAGTGTTCATATTTTGATAGTTAAAGTTGCTAGTCTTGAGTGCTTTTTTGTGATTTTCGATTTAGAATTTTAACATTTTATTGAAAATCTAGATTAATAATATAATTTTTAAGATTTAAGTTTTGGGTAAGTTCTTTAAAACGATAGTTGATAGTTTAGTGTAGTTCAGTGTACACAAATAACACAAACAGAAAATGTTTAAAATAATGATATTTTTTATAATTAAGAACTAATTTTAAAACTGTTTCATTTAATTAAAATTGTGAAAATACGTAATTTTAATGCAACTTTCAGATTTAAAATGTTCATTTATGCAAATTTTAACGACGACAAAATCCTATTAAAAAAGAAAGTTTAGAATGAGTTTTGCTTTAAACCCGTTGGCAAGATGCATGGTGCTGCGATTACGTAAGTCTGCTTCACGCACGTTGCAGGGTGACCAAAGAAGAGATGACAGTCCGAGTGGGAAGCACTCGCTGGAACAGCGGCGGCCAGGAGTTGAAACTGTCGTCAGTGTTTTTCCCTCCTCAGTACAACAACGACTACGACTACAACGTGGCCTTAGCGAAAACCAAGAAACCGATAAAGTTCAATAAGAGAACAAAAGCAATCAAACTGGCGACCAAGGAACCGGCTGACGGAGCTGCTGTTGTCTTAAGTGCTTGGGGAGCAACAGAAACAGGAAGAAAGGTAACAGAGAGAGTGATAAAAAGTTAAAAATACCGAGTCAAAATGTGTTACAATTTCTTTTGATAGTGGTAATGTTTAGGTATACCTGAGAACTGCCATTACAATCCTGCTGGAGGGAAATTTCCATCAACAATTTATTTGTCTTACCCTTTTTTAAAAAACTTATTTCAGATTAATTTTCTTATTTTCAATGGAATTTTAATATTTTAAAAGCTATTTTTTTAAGATTTGCTGTGACAGCCATTGAAACTAACAAATAGATTTTACCTGGTAACGGATTTGTTATAAATATTACGAAGATTGATTTTTGTATCAAGTTTGAACGAAATCCAAAGAAACTTTAAAATTTTAGATTAATAAGTAACACATACTCACCAGCGGGCGCACACATTTTTTTAAAACTAATGCGGATAAAGGATTTTGCTTCCAAGAGATCCAGTAACTTTTTTTTATTGTTCATACTGTATGCCAGTTAAACTATTGCGGACAAGGGATCAGCGTTAACGGTAAGAGAAAAGCAATTGAGTAACTGAGGCTAGAACTAAGAACCTTAATTTTCGCCGTTCAGAGACGCAATAGACTAAACGGTGCTTTAGCCACATCGACTACCGGGTCCTCTTAACTTTCTTGACGAGCACAAGTAGGATGGTTTATATTATTACAAACAATGAAACCATTTTGCGAAATTACACTTAATTTTTGGCATCGTTTCTCAATAAGGCATCTGAAGCTAATCCTAAGTAGACCACTAATTGAGTAAGGGATAGGCTGTCAAATATGTTTAGAAATATTATTAGATAATGTTGAAAATCTCATTCTGTAGCTGTTACGTCAAAAAACAACTTACTTAATCATTGCAGTGAAATTTTCAAAGTGACTATATTAAGATAGGCTGTTATTTTAACAATCAATCAATCAATAAATGTCGCAATAATTTTGTTACAAGTTTTATAGCAACTCGATCAATCTTCATAGAACACGTAAGTTGAAGTTAACTAATCAATTCATAACAGGCTGTTATTTCGCTCAAGATTCCTGTAAATAATAGTTACAATGTTATTTTTTGTAGTATTCGTTGCCAAAACCCCGGGGGATAAATGGTTTACTATTTACAAATGCAAAAGGGATTGACTAAAACACCAAGTAATTATAATTACAATAATTATTTGTTGTCATACCAACGACTTTTAACGATGTATAATCAAACACTGGAATTTATATTAATTATGGCAAAATTGTAGGCATAAAAAGTGCTATAGAGCAATTTATAATAACAGGAAAATGTTACTTGAACAAACTACATAATGAGGAAATAACATAAACAACCAAAATATTTATGCACGTTGGAACAACTCTCCACGTTTCGGGTTACGAAAGAATGTGTGTTTGAAAGCATTGATAATACTGTGATTAGGTATACAATGTTCTGTATCCTAGCCTCCGAGATTCTCAAATACTAAAAACATATATTTTTATCTTTAAAGCTTGTGTACTGGACAGAACCAACAATTGTTAAGAAACTGAACGCTAGGCTAGGTAGGGTTTTTGGTTTGTGAGCTAGTCAGTGGGTTACTGGAACTTATTAAGGAGTATTTTTAAGAGGTTTAGTTGCAAAATAGGTCATTCGATCGCAGTGCCGGGGGTTGTAATATCCCTCCCTCTAGTTTAAATCTTAATCTTAAGATATTGAACGATGAAATTAATTTATTCCAAACGTAACTGAACTAGCAAGTTTAATTGATTAATCAATTGAGTTTGTTTGAAGTGAAGTTGGGAACATTAGGTCTTATCGATCACTCAACCTCGGATGTGGTAAGACGTAGAAAAATGCGGAGCATATGCTAAAGTTTACAGCCTACTACTGCCAACACTACTTCTTCCCAAGAAATTTTATTTTCCATTGCTTGAAATATTTTATGGAAATTATCGTCTATGTTCTCCAACGTTTCTTTATTGGAACCTACAATTCTGATAAAGTCATTAACCTTTACCTCTTGATTTAATTGTCACTGTTCAATTCGTTTAAAATTTTTATTGACTTGTTTTAGCTTAGATACTAAATTTATTATTAATGCCGTGGTTTAAATTTTCTGATTTTCATTAGTTAGATGATTAATATCTGTTAATTATCAAAAACGTTTATAAAAACTCTTATAGAGTATCAGACTAATTGAAACAATTATTAATTCTAAAAGTTTCTCACTTTGACTACATGGTACAATCCTCACTGGCTGACTTCGTGTGCAAAGACTGCGAACACTCGGAGACACTATTTTATCAATTTCTTACTGACACAATGCCGTTATGTTATGAACAATAGCAACAAGCTACAGCGCCATTTTAAACTACAGTTAGAACGCAGCTTTCTAATTCTTTAAAAACTTAACCGTCAGTTGCAAGAAAACTGTTAAATTCCTAAACTTTCTAATGGAATTTGCGACTTCATTAATTGGCGGTTCTTATGCCGACAAAGGCTCTTTACATGACAACATTCAAATTTAAGTACATTCAATATATTTATCTATGTATCAATGCATATATATATATCATTATATATATTATATATTATGTATATTATATATTATTATTATTTGCGTATAGACCCTGTTGGGTCACGTAAAGCACTCTGACTCATGTCTTGTTCCTTCTAATCCTCCACACCTCCCTCATCCTGTCCCCATGGATCCTCCTCCTCTCCTCCGTCCATTTTACCCCTGCTCTCTTTGGGATTTCATTTTCTGGGATTTTCCACCTGAGCATCTTTCTCCTGTATGCGTTCCTGTCTTCAGTGTCTGTTGATTCTATTTCTGCGTCATGTAGGTCTATTCTGACTTCTGTCATCCACGACGTTGTTGATTTGACCCTTTGTATATACTTAAGGATTCTGTTGACAAGTCTCGTTGTTGGGAGTCTACTGATGTGTACATAGAATTGAAGCCTCCTTCTTCTGATATCTGCTGCCAGGTTCGATATCTTCTCTGTGGTCTTCCGGCAGTGCAACCAGTATCCGTTTTCTGTTAATCTTGGGCCAAGTATCTTCCTCAAGATTTTGCGTCCTTCCTTCAAAATGTCTTTCATAGCACCTTTTTGTGTGGAGTGCCAGCGTCTCGTTTGCGTATAATGCCTCCGTTTTTATGACTGTTGTAGTGTCTGATTTTTGTGTGCGTCGACATACATTTTTTTATTGTAGATATCACGCGTTATACCAAGAGCTCTCTTCATTCTCAGTAGCCGAACCCTTTGCGCAGCCTTCTCGCCACTTGTGGGTTCAAGAATTTCTCCCAGATATTTGAAGTGTATATATATATATATATATATATATATATATATATATATATATATATATATATATATATATATATATATATATATATATATATATATATATATATATATATATATATATATATATTACTAAGTTATCATAGAAGCAGGAAACTCTAGGAGCTGTTTTGTTGCTGTAAGTATGTGATATGTATTCGATATGTGATGTAAAAAAATACTGAAGTATTTATTTTCTTTTACAATACTACAAATCACGGGATAAAAGTTGAGTTTGTGCTTCGGCTAGCTCTACATACAAAATCACTCAACATTTTGAAATAAACCTAAGTTGTTTATGGAATCTTAGGAGTAAACACAACAGACTGTGTTGACAATATTTCAATTTATTTAATGACTAGATGGATGATGTGCTGGTGAAAGTGATTTATGGATGATTTCAGAAAATAAAATGGAGAATTTAAATTTATACATTAGGTTGATCGTGAAAAAAGTCTAAATTTTCACTGCTTGTAAAACAAATGTTTATATGGTTTTGTTTAAATATATTCTCCAGTCTGATGAATAAAATGAAAGGTAGAGTTTTGAATTTGGTATTTACGTACCAAGTTTTTGAAGCATGTAATTATGTTACCAGATATTTCGCATAAGTTTTATAAAATGTAAAATTAATCTATTTTAATCATAAATAAAGTGGATGTTATAATGTAGTTTCAAGTTGGTTCTTTAATTTGTTTGACTGAAATTTAAAAATATCTTTCTTCAAAATCTACAATTCCTATCGTCTAATGTTTAGTCAAGAATCCCCCAAAATACAAAATGATTTCCCAATTGTTGACTGTATCCATCTTTCTTTTTTTTATTCGTCTACAAACTATTGGTTTCCTTTACTTTTCTTATAATTTAATTACTTGTGGTGTTATTCCCTTTACTTCTTTTTGTATGTACAAGTACCTTAATTCTCCATTCTGTATAATATAATGAAGGCAGTATTTAATTTAATATAAACTGTAAATGAAAATGGGCCATGAGAGTTTTCTTTATTTAAGGTGAGTTCAGGTTTTGGCGAGTTATGAATGTTAATATGATGTGATTAAATATTTATATATATATATATATATATATATATTTATTTATTTAAATATTTAATCACATCATATTAACATTCATAACTCGCCAAAACCTGAACTCACCTTTAAATAAATTTATTTATAAATTAAATTTATATATATATATATATATATATATATATATATATATATATATATATAAATTAAACAGTCACGGTAGACTCTTTAAAACTAGTGACTTTGTATGGCAGCTCCAATAAAGTTCAATGCAATGAAAATTTTCTAAAATTCTAGTTGTTATTTTCTATTTTCTAGGGAGAGCTACTGGAGGCTACTTTGAACATTGTTAACAGGACAAGTTGCCAGAATAATTACTACTATCCTTTCCCTACTTTGACAGAGAGGATGTTGTGCGCCTACAAAGAACACGTCGGCCCATGCGATGTGAGTTGTCAATAGTTTGTACAGGATGCGAATGTGAACATCGGAAGTATAGTAGCGACATAATGCACTATTAGAGTATGCTTTTGTTTATCGGTAAAAATAAAGAAATACAAAATGTTTCTTATTTTTGGTAGAAGGTAATAAAGGTAAACATATTTTTTAAAGTTTTTAACAAAGAAAAATATAAAAATAATATGGTAAACGACGAAAAGTACTTTAAAGAAAAATAACTCGGAAATATCTGGATGATGGAAAAAATATCGAGCTTGAGCACTTATTTGTTGATATATCCATTTTCATATAACCTATTAGAAAACAAGTAGTTATTATATACGTGTCTATCAGTTGTGAAAAATATTATTTTTTATGTTCTAGGAATATATTACCAAAACAATAATTTTATACAAAAAACAATTCTGTACGGAAGGTACGGTAACCTATCAACATTTATTTTTTCAGATTTTACTAAATTTTTTGTCTTAGTTGAAGTTACATAATCAAAGTAAATTGTTCTGAGAAAATATGAAAATTTGTAGTTATTTTTATTGATAGTTTTAAAATCGGTGTTTTTAATAAAATAGGAACATCTCAGAAAGTTCCTACAAAGTTAATACAGAATTCATTTTAGTCCTGTAGAAGGTCTACAAATCTGTTAGTCACGCAAATTATACTGTAGTTTAAAATCTATCATGTTTATCTGGATTTTCCCGAACATTGGTCAGACTTCCTCTGCATATGAAGTCTTAACTCCTACAATATGTACACCATGTTTGGTTCAAACAGCTCTAAAGTTCCACAGAGTTATACTGACCTATACACACAATCAAATATTCCTTTTTATATAAATATATTATTACTACCAAGCTGTAATCATCACTATAGGCCAAAAAACCAAAAACATATTTTTTCAGTTATGTGTAAGGCCTACAAATGTTTTTATGTTTTTTAGCCACGTCGATCAACTTATGGCTTGCTTGGATTTTTTGACGGAATATGGGTTTTTAAAAAGTCGCTATTCAACTTTGCGATCACCAGAAATATAAATTAAATATTGGTATCAGTAAATTTTACATCATCACCTACTCTCAGTTAGGCGCTAGAGGTGTTTTAACGTTGCAGTATTTTTTTCCTAGTTACACATACACAAACTTTTATACTAAAAGTAAATACAAAATACTGAAGGGGTAAAATACTTCCAACACCTAATAAAGGTGGTGACTTGTAAAATTTACCGAAAGAATCAAATAATATATAGTTTTTGGATCGTAAAGTTGAATCGCTACTTTTTAAGAACACATTGCATAGGGCAAGAAACCCCAGCATTCTATGTGGGCTTTGTGTTTGATGTTTTGAGAACACATGGAATAATGTGTATTTTAACAAAATATCGGAAGTGTATTATACATTATAAAATATTAAATGTTACATAAAGAATACAAGAGAACGATTTTGTGTTTCCCACAATAAATCTATAAATTATACATAGTTTACTTTCAGTCAAATAGCGGTTCACAGTTTGGTGTGTTACATTTGACCTTTTTTGAAATAAAATTAAATGAATTTTAAAATGTTAGTCAATAAGTAGCGCAATATACATTAATATTTGTTGCATTGCTAAGTACTAAACGATTGGTTTACAGAGTGATGAAGGAGGTCCACTAGTTTACAAAAACACTCTTGTGGGTTACTACCTCGGAGAAAACAGCTGTGCAGTGGCGAGCGCGCCTCAAGTATACAGCAGTGTCGCCAACTTGCAAAAGTGGATTAAAGAGACTATGAAGAAAAATTAATTGATAATTTATTATCTGATTTAGTAAAATTTATACTGCAATGTGTATTCATTCAAAATAATAAATCGAAAAATGTATATCGTTAATATTATACATTTTTTAATGGCTTCATTATAAATCAAACCTGATAATGTTGATGATTATATGCATGGATGACTTTGAGAAAGACTGTTTGAAAATTTAAATTATTTAATTATTATAAAAATGAATAAATAAAATTTGACCTACTGACCATTTTAATTGTTGCCTTTTTATGTTATATTCCCTCTTATCAGTCGCAGAAATGTGTGTTTTGTTTTATATTTGGTTCTACAGAATTTACAATCACAACACACATCAAGTCAACGAATTTCCTACAATTATATTTTTTATGCCAACATTGTTTGAACGTATGTTTTCACGATCATAAACAGCATTAAAATTACCAGATACATTTTAAAATATGAAATTACTTTTAAATTGTAAAAATGAAACCTGACTGCTGTTAGATTTATTTTAGTATTGTAAATAGAATTTAAAAATTAAAAATATTAATTATTCAGATTTGAAGGTCATTAAAAATCTTATTTACAAATGGTGTAAGATAAAAATTCCAGATGATATAAATAATTGAAACGGATGTGAAACGTGGTGAAAAAAAACTTAGCTTTGATACTACCAAAATCAATGTAATTTCCAAATTAGAATCAAACTGGATAAAAATAGCATTTTAAACTTTCAAATTATTTTTGAAAATCCGAAAATAAACCCTGGAACTCGTCAGATTATTGCCCGTACTTCCCGTGGAATATTTCCATGAACACGGACAAGAATATGTCTGGCGCATGGGAAAGTACTGAATTTCACAGTATTCCAGACTGAAGTCACAGCCCAGATCTGAAGGCAGATCTGCGTCTGCAAGCGAGTCCAAGACAAAACCTAGCCTGGCACTGCATGAATCTAATGACGCCAACATAATATTTGAATCTAATGGAACAGATAGGAAACCTGAACAACGTTAATTTCATTATTGTAACATAGCCACCGGACCACATATTCAAATGATTAGGATTATGACCTATTTTTCACGTCAGTGGTCTATCCACTCACCTCATAAAGGCTACCGCGTTTTCGAAACTCCATCGTTTCATCTTCAGGCCGTTATACAAAATATTAAATCCCTCTGTCGAGGACGTCACAAAGTCAAACAAAACATTGAAACACACATCACAAACACTGAGCACAATTACACGTTTAAAATATTCATCATGAAATTCGGCTTGGCTAAGCTACACGACTCGACTCATTACATCCGGACTGCGGAGTCTCCATCATTAGTAGCGCGCCCGTCATTGATATCAGTCTGTTGGTTTTTGTTACTTACTCAAATCACTTATCCTTAGAGCCATGTCATATATTAAATTTGATTTAAATGAAAGTTTTTCACTGAGGATGTTCTGGGGGTCTGATTTTTTGCTATTGTAAATCTCAAACTCTTCAATCGCATCCATATAACTACTTTTATGACACAAATGTAATATTTCCATGTTAGTATGGATGTCTTCGAATTTATGGTTTCTGTCCATTAGATGTTCTGCGAAAGCCGAGTTTGTCGATAATGCACTTCTGGGTATGTGCTCTTTAAATCTTTTCTTAAAAGAGCGAGATATCTGACCGATATAGAAGCTTAGGCAATCACTACATTTCATTTTGTATATGCCAGTTTTTTAAAGTTATCTCCACTTGTATTTGCAACTGGCTTCTTTAATAATGTTGATAACTTATTAGTTGTTCTGAAATAGACATTTATATTTTCTTTGGCTAATGTTTTTTTTAGGGTGTGGCTTAAAGTTGAACCATATTCCGTGGAGATGTATGTTTTTTTATCAGGAAAGATTTTTGTATTTTCGTTTTTCTCTTTGGCAATAAGCCTATCAACAATTGAGCTTTTATATCCATTAGAAACAGCTATGTACTTAATGATGTTCACTTCATTTCAATAGCTTCCTTTGTCCATAGGGAGTGAAATTAACTTGTGTAACAAACTATTGTAAGCTGCCATTTTTATATTGTATGTATGGTGGGATGAAGAATGTATTGTTTGGCTGGTTGTGGTAGGTTTCCTATAAACACTGTATTTGAAACTATTATTTACTTTTGAAATGGATAGGTCAAGGAAATGTAATGTATTATCGGTCTCTTCTTCCAGTGTGAAATGAAGGTTCGGATGTGTTAAAAAATTTATTGAAATTTTTTTAATTGTCTACTATTGCCTTCGAAAAGTACAATTACATCATCCACGTACCTGTAATAAAAAACTACTTCTTCTCTATTTTAGTTCCTATCAGACCATACAAATTCATTTTCGATATGGTTTAGAAACAATTCTGCCAAAATGCTGAAAAGGGGGAGCTCATGGCTAAACCTTCATTTTGAATATAAAATTTATTATTGAACTTGAAATAATTTTGTTTTAGAATAGTTTTAGTCAACGAAATTAAATTATTTAATGCATTCGTTGTGAGCCAAGAATGCTTGGTGAGGTTATCGTTTAATATAACCATGGTTTCATTGGTGGTATACAAATTGGCTATGTCAAATGAGGCTAACTTATGGTTGTTTTTTATTATTAGTTCGTTAATTCTTTCAACCAGATCTAAGCTGTTCTTCAAGCTGAAATTATTTTCAAAAATTATTTCGTTTCTAATTATTTATCAATATTTTTCGCGATAATGTATGCTGCAGAAGGTTTGAAATTTACCAAAGGCCGAATGGGCATATTTGGTTTATGTATTTTAGGCAGTCCCCTTAATATTGGGGCATGTGGAGTCGATACTTTTGAAGCTCTGATGCAACGTTACTTTGTGTTGGGTGCCAGAGCATGCTGGGATTGATGGAAATGAGCGAGGTGATAGACTGGATAAGTGAGCATCAGATTCGAAACTCACAAGAAATGAACCATTCTGTGGTTTATCAAGAACGTATCTATGCAGGCTCTTCATACCTGGATGTGAAGTGAGCTTAAGAAAAGATTAGAAGGTATTGAGGGTCTGAAAATATAAACTCTTCAAGGACCCTTCAAACAGATTGCATCGAGTTTACTTCCTCTAAATAGATACAATATGAGGAAAGTAGTTGCTATGATCAAAGAATACGACTATTTTAGGGCACATATGCACAGTGTTGGTATATACATTAGACTACCTCTGTCTAAGAAATTCAGACAATAGAAACAGACTGCAGGACATTTGCTCTTGAAATGTAATTTTTGGAGCAAGGAAGGAATATAATCTATGGAAAAATGACTAAAGAATAAACCATTTTCCAAGAGGATCTCGTGAGCAAGATCCAAGGTCTCTTGGACTTCAGAATGACTTTTAGGACCAGGAGAGCTTCAGGGGATTTGAACGCTAACTAATTGGACTTTTAAAAATATATCTAAGCTAACAGCTGTAATTCTTTTAAAATTTGAAACGGCGGCAGTTTTAAACTGTTAAACGGATTTTCAGAGTGACTATATTGGACCAAGCTCTTAGAAAAAATCAGTTTTTGTGCTAAGTTAAAAGAAAACAGACCAAAATTGCTGTCAACACACACACACAATCATATATATATATATATATATATATATATATATATATATATATATATATGCATGTTTAATCGTCTTACTATGTTTGAAACTTTGGGCCAATTTGGTTTAAAAACTTGGCACAAAAATCTATTTTACTGTTTTAGAGGTCAAGATATCGGTGCTGAATTTCAAGGTCAATGATCTGGATTTTATTGTGAGGGCGTCTTATTTTTAATAGACATTTCACTAATAATGTACGAAAGCTTATTTACGAAAACCATATTACAGATTATTTCAATTTGTATTATTACAAACGGTAAAAGTACATATTATTTGCAATATTGTTTGAGTATGGATTTTCGGTAATAAATTGAGAAAGGTCTAACGCAGTTTGTGAAAATGTAAGAGTTAAAATAATTGTGAAATATTAAAATTCATTTCCGACCAAATTATTAAATACAAAGGGTTTCAAAGTTCAGTAAACAAAAACTGAAGAGTTATGAGCAAAGTTGCACCCTGTGACACAAGCAATTTATGCTTAGTCAAGGGGTAGGAAAGAGGCCGGAAATTTGTGGGAGGGAAACTGCTAAAAGTTTACGCCACTCACTTACATTCTACGTAACTTTAATTCTTATTACGACGATTCTTATCACGACATTTAAAAAAGAAAACAACTACTATGTTGCTTTTCTGGTGTTTTTCTTTACTAAAGTAGTTTTGCGTAACAAGAAATGTGCTTAGAGGCTTGTTTCCTGTTACAGGTTACTGAACGTTACACTAAAAAAATCTTTACTATTTAAATGTATAAATTATGTGATTTTGTAGAAAGTGATCCACACTAAAACAATGAGGGCATATTTCCAAAAATAATTTACTTACCTTATTTTTTTTTTTTGAGACTCAGATTTACTCATTATTTTCAATATTAAAATTTGCATATATTATCATTTCGAACTTTATGTTACATTAAAAGTAAACCTCAATTATTTCTAGTTTCATGTCGTATTTTAAACGGAATTTCAAAATTTAAACATCTTCCATATACGTTAAGCATTCCGGTACGTTTTGTACCAAAAAAATCCAGTTCTAGAAAATTTTTATATGGGCTACTTACAAGTTCGTCAGAACACCAGGGAACCCTAGCATATCATACTTTCCATTTTAAAGCAAAAAAAAAAAAAACATAATGAAATAAAACCAATTTAAAACCGAAAGGAGTTTAAAACAAAAACAGTATAAAAGTGTTCCATTGATAGTGTAGCAGAATGCAGGCATATATGACAAATAATTAATTTTGTGTATAACAAAACAACTGATTGCTAAAATAATCATTGTTAAAAGTAATTCAGAAATTATTACTGTTTTCAAGACTTATTATTTATAATAATAATTGTTATTATCCGAACAATTTTGAAAGAAGAATCAGTAATAGTAATATGTAAATGTTATTAAATAAAAAACTCTGCTTTTATTAAAGAGTTAATACTAACGTTTAAACATAGATAGCGATTTTATAAAAAATACAACATGTTTTAATTTTCTTTTCTTTTCGTTAATGTAATAAATTTTGACTGAATCAGTTTTGAAAGTAAAATCGGTATTATAATCTAGGCCAGTTCCAATATACAAATGCTATTAAATAAAGGACTCTGCTTTTAGCAAACTGTAAATACTGTAGCCTTATTTAATTATGTAATATAAAATCGTACATTATAGTAGGTTTCATTTGCAAATATTTCGGTACGTCACGATGTTAGGATGCAGTCATTATTTTTATAGGTTATAGTTTTAAATACGAAAGTAGAACAAAGTAAGGCCTATTGAATTAAATAAACTAAATTCGTATAGGCCTAATTTATATCATTACCTTAAAATATATAATATTATTTTGCTATAAATTTAGTTTATTTTATTAGTTTCTCTTTCCCATTAAATGCGAAAGTTCGCAAAGGCTCACTTGTAGTAATTATTTATACGAATTTTAACGCTAATCATTATTTGATTTTCAGAAAAAGTATAACGTAAATAGTGTGCTGAACACACAACAACACACACACACGAACACGAACATACAAATAAACATACATATATATATATATATATATATATATATATATATATATATATATATATATATATATATATATATATATATATATATATATATATAGAGAGAGAGAGAGAGAGAGAGAGAGAGAGAGAGACTTCAACTTAGGCCTAATTAGCTTCATTTAATAAAGTGAATTCTTTAATTACTGTATCTGGTAAATACTCGTAAAATACAAATGATAATTCAAGAAAATAGTGCTGTACAATTAATTCGTATTTGGCCTTAAAATATTTTCTAACAAACCTTCTTATTTGCTAGTTCAAGTTAAACTTATTCGTAATTCAGAAAGTAAGTGTAATGCAGTTAAATTCCGCTCCGTGTTCTGTCGTTGATTGCAATGCATTATTTATTTTTAATCCGTATTACAATTTCAACTAGGCCGCTTAAATGAGACGCTTAATTTAAATATTCCAAGAGCTATAATTGTTCAAATAACAGAATTTATTTTGCAAAAAAACATCTACAGCACTGATTGAATTTAATGACATCGTTATTCAATGGTGAGTTATAAATGTTACACTTCTCTTGAAAATGTGTTTTCATGTTGCAGTTATAAACTATAAAATCTGCGAAATGCTTTTATAAAATTTAAGCAGTATTTTAAATGTGTTAAAAAGTACTATAATTTCGTCACTGCCTTGATAATAGAGTATGTATGAAGAAAATATGATTTTCAAATGAACGGACATTTTGTATTCTACAAAAATGTACAACAAAAAAACTTATTTGCTTTAAAACTTTTAGCTTGTTTGAAATATAATTTAAACTTTTTAATTAACATTAAAGTCTGTATTACTATTGTAACAAATATGAGAATGGCAAATTTCTTTTCAAATTAAAGTAAAATTAAAAAGTTGATATGGTCATATGCTTTTTTTTTATTCTAATAGTATTTTTGTTTGTGTGTCTGTGAAGACAACATATTATAATCTAATATAAATTCACTTTCCAATAACATAGAGGTTTGAAACTTTGTGAAACAAGCATATACCTGACGATTTAAATCATTGAATTATACAAATATTATGCATTTACAACAAAAAATTCTGAAGACGGGTTTTGAAATTGTGTCGACTAATTTGCACTTTGCAACTTGCAAGTCCATATCCTTAACTTGACACTATTTGTGCTTAGGTTAAACTAGCGATTTGGAGTTATCCGTATAAATCTCACCAATAAATATAAAATTATTTCATTGCGGCCTAACAGAATTTATGAAAGAAAGAAAAGCATAATAAATAAACTATAAAACAAATTAAAAAGAGGAAAGTGCGGTTCTTTGGTCACATTATGAGGATGGACAATAGTAGACTAACAAAGCAAATTTTCATCCACGTTTATAAAAGTAAGAATGGCAATCGGTGGTTCCAGGAGATGGGCGTAACGGAGGACATACTGCAGGTACAGAACGACACTTAGGAAGATGATACGAATCTTCAAGGGTTTCCGGGAGAAAGAAAAGAAAAGGCATCTGGACGGAGGAAAGGAGGAAGGAGCAGAGTGAGGGAATAAAAAATTACTGGAAAGTCAGAAAGGAGGGGAAGAATAAAGACTAAAATCGATGCATTTAATTATTTTACGTGGTTCTCAGATGGCGAAAATCGAAAAAACTGCAAAACACTTGTTATAAAAACAAGCTTTTATTTAATGAACTAAAACTTGAAAAATAAATTTTTCCCAAATCACTTAATTTACTACAAAATAAAGGCTTGTGTCTTTCAAGAAATATGCATAGTTACATTTCATTACTAGGTTTCCAGCTAATTACGTTTTTATTTTATATATAATTATATGTATATAGATCTTGGGAGAGAAATGAGAAAATGCCTATGACTCAGTGACTGTTAATACGCTTTGTTAGTTTAAATAAAATGGCATATTTATTGTTTCAATTATAATTTATATTTTGTAGGTATACTTTGAATTTTTATTTTTATCATATAAGTTGTTTATTTGTTTAATTTGTCATATTTAATCGCTTGTCATTAATATACATTACACTTTCGTTGGTTTAAAACAACTCCTCGTTCGAAAAACAATTGTCTAATAAAAGACATAAATGTGTAAACCAATGTTAAGAACGACAACAAAAGAATGCAAAAATAGGCTGAGCAGACAAAACATATATACTCTAGTAAAACTATAAGTTAATCAAGAAAAACGAAAATGTATTTTTGGGATATTTGAATATCAGAAACAAGCAAACTTCTGCTGAATGCATAATTATGGTTGAATGGTCTAGACCATATTTAACGATAAAAAGGTTACACTGGTTTAGATGAAGAAATAATACTGTACTTATGTTCTTTATTGTTAGTACGTTATATAATGATATTTTCTAAAAAAAAATTTAAAAAAGATTAAAAGTTTATTTTTCTTATACCAAGAAATGATTAATTTAGCTACAAATAATTAAAATCTTATTGAGTATTACTAAACATAAAAAAATTATTTGAACGTTTCGTAGGTAACAGATAACGTTAACACAGGAATACAAAATATTTTTATTAGAATTTATGCAACTCTGTTAGGACAGTTAAACTTCAAACGTAATTTTTTACAGAACTTGTAAGCATCGTTAAACTTTGTTACAGCTTTATAAAAGCAACTCGAGTGAAATAGGATTATTATACTTGAAGTTGTAATCTAACGCTCTGCGATGTAGTTGAACGTATTGAAAGAGAAGAGCTAATTGAGGAGGTTATGCGTTTTGTATTAATTACAGCTGAAAAGTTTTAATTCGGTTTACTTAAAACTTAAAGATCAACGTATCATTCAAGGTTTTGTCAATAATATTTTTACATTTTATCTTTTTTTCAGCTAATACGAGTTTATTAAGCTCTTATTTACTTTTAACTTTAAACAAAATATGCACAGTTAAGTTACAAATATAATTACTTTCAAAGTTTATTAGCTGAGTTTAATAACAGATTGTTGAAAACTTTGAAATTACTTTGGAAAATATAGTAGGTTTACCATCTTGACATTATGTTTCTTGTTAATAACATCCTCAGTCATGTTTAAGTGAGTGAAAGTTTAATTTATACTTTTTAACAAAATATTAAGTAGTACATTTAAGTTTTGGCTTAAATAAACTAATTACTACATTTCTTCATTTATGTTATCATTATTCTAAATAAAAATATATATCCGAAAGAATTTTATTTGTCGTTACTTCCACCAGAACCCATGGAAGAGACAAGAGAATAGGTATTTTAAAATATATGTGACAGTTTCTCTTACATCGTACATATCGTAATTCGAGTCTGTATGGAACATTTAATTTCATTTTAAACATAGAATTAAATACATTTTTAATACGTTACTGTGTTGTGTTTGAAATACTGCATTTAATACTAAAACACAACTAGATGCAAGTAGGCTACTCAGCAGACAGATAGCGCAAGCGTATAGACTTGTAACATAGATACCGTATAGTCCTATGCAGGAGATAAGATAACTGATCTCACCAGTATGCAATTCCTTAACAGCATAGGAACTGAGTTGTACAACCTAGTCCCGCTTGCTAACACCTAAACAACGACGCCAAAAATGCCTGTACTTTTCTCCCCAGCTTTGAAACAGCCAAAGCCTGTGAAACCTACTTCACTCCCGTCAACTAATACCCACTTCAGATTTGTTCGCAGTGCACACGTATCTCGGTTCTATACTACGCTAGATTCATTAATTTCTGTCCAGGTATTACTGCCGGCGCATCACCTCGCACCTCCCGTATATGCAATCTTTATTCTGATTAATGCAATGATCTTTAAGAATAGAATTATAAGAAATTATGGTTCCCGCTATAATTTTGGATATAAATACAGGTCGAAAATCGTTGTTCGAACATCGAGGAGGACCATTCCTAAAGAACAGCTACACGACGCCTACCAAACCGGACCAATTGTACCAGACACCACAACAGCTTTCAAGCTTCTAAAAAATAATGTTTCTTATTTATTATTTTTAAATAATAATAACAACAAAAACAGGAACAAAGTGCTAAAACATTACACGCTCGTGTGCGCGAGCACTCACGCACGCACACCCACACCCACCCACCCACCCACCCACCCACACACACACACACACACACACACACACACACACACACACACACACACATACACACACACACACATATATATATATATATATATATATATATATATATATATATATATATATATATATATATATATATATATATATATATATATATATACACACACACACACACGCGAAATTTAAATTAGACTAATCAAAAGATAAAGCTTTAATCGAAAGATAAAAGTTTACTCCAAATAAGCTTATTTAAGTGCCCAGTGTCATCTCCAGTCTCAAAATAACTATTCCTCAAAAAGTGTTCCAGACGTAACCTTATTATTGCTTTTTCACGGCTGTTCCAAGAGCTAATTTAATGCTGGAAAAGTTTTAAAAAATACGTACGATTAATTTTTGTATTTTTAATTATTTTTTAAAATTTAAACACTTATTTTACGCAGTCTTTTCCAATGATTTTGATGATGAAATTTTATTTTCAAAAAGTGTATTATAAACATACTGTTTAATGTGTATTATATTGAATTGCTTTATCATAAAATAGGATTTACTTAGTAAAAAACTGTCCTTAGCTATATATTACCAAAATCGGTTTTACTGTCTTGATTTTTTTGATTTTTTCATGTTATTTGTGGTTTAATGTTCCTCAACGTATTTATAAACTGTATTACTTTTTAATTTATTCAATTAATTTTTACTGGATTTATAACAATACCAACTTACTGTAACTGAAAATTCAATGTAAAACGTATTCTAAAATATTCATAGTAGTATTTATAGAAAATGTTATAAATATTGACAGTAAAGTTTGAAAAAATCACTGTTTCTGTTGTATGCTTAATAAATTAGTAGTTTAAATGGAATTTAAAATCTATTTATCTTTCCTCGTATCGGGCACGTAAGATTAATTTTGAAAGATTCCATTTTTAATCTGCAAACTGTCAAAAACATTCACGACTAATTTAATGGAAAAAATCACTTTTCCTGGTAAATAAGCTTGCGCCTATTTCAAGACTTTGTAAGAAAGGAGATGACTATGTAATTTTTAAAGCAATCACTATTTTCTTTTATATTTCATTTATAAAATTAATAAACCACATGAAATACTATTAAAATTATTTGAAAATTAATGCGTTTTACAAATTTTACTTATCATAGTCATATTTAATTCTAAAACTTCCTATACTCATTTAATAATGTCATAAAATCAGTTCATAGGCACAATAAATATTACAATTTTATTATCACTTCCTAAATGTTTATATTAGATAATTAAAGATAAGCAAATATTACAGAGAAGCTGTATCAAACGTATCTAGAAATAATAAATTTACAGGTGGACTCAAGAATGTTTTTATTTTCCTTTCTCATTTGTAATATATCAGTATTTTTGCTGACTGAATTACTGGCTAAATAGTCATCAAAATTTGTACTTAAAACAAAATTATTTGTAAGTGTAATGTATTTTTTAAAAAAGGAAATAAATCATTGTATCACTGAAAGTAGTTTTTGGTTTACATTTTACTCTGCTGCTTGAACATTCAATATATATATATATATATATATATATATATATATATATATACGTACCATTCATTAGACGATGCCTCCATGTCCGAAATCTTTAGACATTGCCTCCACATTCACAGCTTTATATCTCAGCTAATTGTAAAGATATAAGTGTCATCTCATTTCAGTAGTATATGTTCAAAATATCACATTCAACGCATTTATTCCAATATACTCTAATGTATAATACAATGTTTTGTTATGTATTTAATCAAATTTTGCCTCCCGGTGGCAAGATGTAAAGTTAGCATAAAACATTTGTTTGTCAAACATGGATTGTTGCTTCCGGATGACGTTAAATATAATTGATGTTTAACTCTGCAGATATATACCATTATACATTGCATCCAGTCTAAAACTTTTACCAAACTGAGCACTACTGAAGTTCAATATACGTATATAGTTGAGGTTATGTTTTATGTTTCTAAAGTTTTGTATTATACATCACAGCATATTGTAATAAATGCGTTGAATTTGTTATTTTAAACATATACTGAAATGGGATGACACTTATATCTTTACAATTAGCTGAGATATAAGGCTGTGAATGTGGAGGCAATGTCTAAGGATTTCGGACATGGAAGCATCGTCTAATGAATGATATATATATAAACTTCCCATTCAACGTGAAACGCTCTTTAGCATAGCTTAATGGGCAGTATACAGAAAGTCTTTTGTTCACATTTGCTTTAGTAAACAGTTGCTTCCTTGTGCAACTTCCTGTTTCCTATCTTCCTTTAGTTTGTTTAGAGGAGAAACTTAGCAAATAAATAATAATTTCGTTATTTTTACTGATTTTTCTTTTAAATATGTATTGCATAAGTTCGTATTCAAGTGTAATAAATTGTAATAAAATATTATATAAAATGTCTCATATTAATTTATCTCTAAAACAATCACAGGTTCAATGCTATTCATATTTTAAAGAATGACACCAACATTGACAGCATTAATTTTAATAAAAACAAGACTGCTATTTCAGAGTAAAAGGAAAAAATGAATTCATTAATGATCAGATTTAGTTGTTATTATTCCGATTTAATTCTGAACACTAACTTTCTATTTCATAAAATTTGCTTTACTGACCAGTTATAAATATCAAAGCCTGATTAATCAATATTCCAATTCTTTAAAAACCTGACATGGATTTTATTTATATATAAAGAAAAAGTTCTTTCAAACAATTTCTTTTTCAAAATAAAATATATCTAGATATATTAGAAAACAAGACCTTCTTATCATATTGAAGAAAAAACTGTTTATTACTTCAGACTGCAATAATATATGCAGAACAGGAACCTTTGAAATGGTTAGATCATTCAACATTTTAATATTGATTACTTTATAGGTGAAAACTTCCTTTATAATTAATAGTGTGAAAGTAAAAGATAATGCAATGTGTTCATTAGCCCATGTCTATCCGTATCGTTCATTATTCACTGGCAACAATGATTTCATATTTGTTTGACACATTTAAACATTAAATTTCAGTAATCTTAAACCCATAACTCTAATATTTCAAAGCATTTAAAACTACTGTATAGGGTTCTATATACACTGTACTTATAGTAAGCTATATTCTACAATCAGGCCTAGATTAATTTAATTGTTTAGCTCGTTACCGATTCACACATTCTGCTGGGACTTGTACATGGGTTGGTCTACGGGGAGGATTGAAACATGTTTTAAATAATTGAGTTTATTTCGACATAGTCACTGAAAATTTACATGGGCATAGTGCAACGGAGTTTTGTGCTATTTGTTTGAATTTGTGTGCACGGATTCGACTTTATCAAATTATTTTCTGTAATGTATTCCAACAATTAACAGACATGGAACATCTTAACCTAAAAGAACCAAATGCAGACATTCGTATTTGACAAAACTGTATAAATATCAAACTGAAAATTTAAAATTAATAACTTATTTATCAACATTTTATACACAAATCGGAAGTTATCAATAGGATTAGCGTAAAGAATAATTAGTATTTTCTTTAAATATAAAACGTAAATTAAATAACTAAACGTAGTCAGATCAACTTTTTTAAAGCTTAAACTACTATTTTGTTCGATTTTATAGCTGATTAAAGTAATTACATCATATTTCCCTGAATCCATTTTAGGATGAGAAGTTAATATTACTTTAGGACCCGTTAAATGACAATAATTCTTAAAGGAACGTATGAATGGGTAAATTGTTAAAGCGATTATCAAAATATTTTTTTAAACAAGTTTCAATTAAATCGACGGAAATCAATCGCGAACATTCACCATATCAGCGAAGTTACTGGACTAAGAGGCTGGTCCCGTGATGTTGGAAGAGTGAAGGGTGCATAAACTCAATATTCAGTAACACTATGGGCGTCAGAGTGCGTGCACAGTGCGTAGAAGATGAATTTAAAGACGTCCAGCTTGTGACTCTCAGAAGCGAGGTCCTTACGAGCATTGTTATATATATAAATTTACTCACAAGTTACGACTAAAGATCGAGTCTTCCAGTTCACGTGAAGGAGGGAGTAAAGGACTTTGCGTGAATAGTATGCAATAAGGACTTTGCGTGAATAGTATGCAATAGTGAAAAGAATGCAATAGTAAGTGTTAGCGCGTAACATAAATGCACTCTTGTATTTTATAAGTGCAAGAATAATAGTACAAGAGTGAAATCATATACCCACAACAGGTAGGTCTTCCTGTTTAATTTGTTATGAAAGAAATACCATAAACTCAATGTGACTGACGTGTCTGAGAGGATGCAACACCCTGCAGCCCTCTGGAAAGTTTTTAACAAATAATAATAATAATAATAATAATAATATAATAATAATAATAATAATAATAATAATAAAGTAGCCAACATACACGTTTTTGGGCAATAACAAAAAATATTTCATGTGTTAGTGAAAGTTTTTCTTCTAAAACCGCTTATTTTATAAAATTCGAGCCTTATTTTGTGTGCTTTTACAATAAATATGACTTATGAATAAAGCAACCAAAGCTGTTTTTTATTAGAAGCATGAATTTAATAGCAGTTATAAAAGAACTGCATGCTTTTGTTCGTCTTTAGTTGTGAAAAAGAAAATAAAACATAATTATTAAACCTACAAAACTTTATTCCTTTTTGATTATGTTAAACGAGTTGGCCGCTAATAAAACGATAAAATCTTTATTTAGAAAACCTAAACGAAAATCAGTTACGAATTCCATTGCTGTCAGGTTCATATAACACGTCGTTTTTGTGAGACAAAAATATGATTCAATATTAATTAATTCAATATTAATTCCATAATTATTCCTTTTTAAATTTTGTTTCTTTGAGAATTTGCTTGTATTACGTCAGCTAGATAATTCTGTTTTTCAGTTGTGATAATTGTTGTAGTAACTAAAGTTTGAGTTACATGTAATAGTGAACAGTTCGTATCAGGTTTACAAGAGAAGGATGCAAGAGAGAGTGCAAGAGTATGTGCAGAAATGAATGCAAGAATGAGTGCGAGTGAGTGCAAGAATATACTGCAAGAGTGAGTGAAAGAGTATGTGCAGAAATGAATGCAAGAATGAGTGTGTGTAAATGCAAGAGTGAGTGCAATATGTAAAGCAAGAGTGAGTGCAATAATGAATGCATAATGAATGCAGGAATGAGTGCAAGAGTGAATGTAGGAATGAGTGCAAGAGTATACTGCAAGAGTGAGTGAAAGAGTGAATGCAAGAATTAATGCAAGAATGAATGTAGGAATGAGTGTAAGAGTGAATGTAGGAATGAGTGCAAGGGTATATTGCAAGAGTGAGTGAAAGAATATACTGTAAGAGTGGGTGCAAAAGTGAATGCAAGAATTAATGTAAAATAAATGCAGGAATGAGTGCAAGAGTGAATGTAGGAATGAGTGTAAGAGTATATTGCAAGAGTGAGTGAAAGAGTATACTGCAAGAGTGAGTGCTAGAGTAAATGCAGCAAAGAATGCAAGAACGAGTGCGAGTAAATGCAAGAAAATGCAACAATAATGCAATAGTGAGTGCAGGAATGAGTGCAAGAGTGAATGTATAAATGAGTGCAAGAGTAAGTAAAAAGTGAATAAAAAAGAGTGAGTGTAATAGTATATTGATAGCTACCAAAAGTCAAGGGCTAAATCGTATGTTATCACTTTTATTGACTTTCAAAAAGCATACGACTTTAGAGATAGGGAATCCTTTTTCTCGGTTCTGAAAGAACTGGACCTTGATAAAAAAACCACAAATCTTATCAGGGAAACATTAACTAATACATTCTCCAAAGTTCAATTCAGGGGAGAACTTTCCACCCCTTTTGAGATTAAAACAGGAGTCTGACAAGGAGATGGACTCTCTCCATTGCTATTTAATTGTGCTCTAGAAAAAGTAGTTAGAGAGTGGAACGAGAATACGCATAGTGGAATCAGACTAGGAACTAAGAACAAAGGCATTAAGGTAAATTGTTTGGCTTTTGCGGATGACATGGCCTTACTAGCTGAGACAGTGGAAGAAGCTAAGGAACAAACTCTTGAACTCCAGAAGCAAGCGTTAAAAATGGGTCTCAAAGTTTCATTTGAAAAGACTAAAATATTGACATACATACAAAAACCACCAAAAAAAGCTTCAAGTGGGAGAACAATACATTGAGATAGTGAAAGAATTCAAATATCTTGGGGAATGGATCAGCTGGAACGCCCTAGAGAAAAAAGCTATGGAATCTAGGAGACATAAAGTTGTATTACCCTTCCAACTTACCAAGGACACATACAACAAGAAGTCCCTCTCCTGGAATACAAAGATAAGGCATTATCATACAGTAATTAAACCAGAAGCCTTATATGCAGCTGAAACATTATATCTTAGAACCCAGGGCCCACTTGAAAGGCTGGAGATCAAAGAAAGAATGATATTACGAAAAATCTTAGGCCCCAAATTCCGTAACAACCAATTACTCCACATCAGTAATGAAACTCTTTACCAAAAAACTGAAACACTATCAGACACAACAAGAAAAAGGAGAATTGATTTTTATGGGCACATCCTCCGAATGGACAAAAATAGACTAACCAAAAAAATATTTGACTATTTTCGCAGTAGAAGAGCCAAACCACTTTGGTTTAGAGAAACGGAGAAAGACATAACAGAACTGCAGATCACTGACACTATGTTCATGAACAGAACAGCCAAAACAATAACCAAGGACAAGAAGCAACGGTTCCAAGGCAAAGTCAAATCCAAGCGAACGATCCAAATCTCTGACGAAGAAAGAAAAGCAAGATCACAACGAATGAAGCAATACTGAGCTACGAAGAAGGCACAGAACATTAAAAAGTGATTGATTTAGTGTACCCCAAAGTTGGGTGAAACAAATAAAGAGAATATATTGATAGAGTGAGCGAACAGAGTGAGTGCAAGAATATATTGCCAGAGTGAGAATAAGAGTGAGTGGAAGAGTGAATGCAATAGTAAGTGTTATAATATAATGCAAGAGTGAGTACCAGGTTGAGTGCAATTGTGAGCGTAAGAATTCAAAAGTTTCAAAATGACAGTTATTCTATATTTAAAAAAGTGTATTATACTTCTTAAATTATTTTGAAAATTGGATTTCATCATCGTAATAAACGGTAAAAGTAGCATTTATTTTTTTAAATATCCTTTTGAAAATGCAAAAAGAAATCTATCAGTAAACTGGGTTAATTTTAGCATTTATAGAATAATTTAGAAATGTAACGATTTTATCGCTCAATATGAATGTAAAATTATTTTTTCAAAAAGTGTAAGATAAACAATTGTTTTTGTGCTTTTTTTGGGAACTCCTTTCAGTCACGTCTGTTAGATACTCATGTTCCGTGATTATGAGATATATGTATATTATACTAATATTATTTCCAGGACTATCACGTTAAATTATTTGATTTTAAAATTTATAACTTTTGCATACGTCAACTGAATAAATATGGTTTTAATAACTTATTTCTCTGACATATGAAATTTCCGAAATTCATTTAATCTTCTCGCCTTTATAAGGTTGCCGTATCAAAAATATCCAATAATTGGATCAGTGCACAGAATTCAATTTCGATGTTTGAGTAGTACGGCTTCATTTCATTACATAATATCCTTTCCATGAGGTATTTGATAACGTAGGCTCCCGTATTACAGAGCCACACTTAGGTTTTGTCCATAGTATGGCGATAAATTGTCCCACTCTAAAGGTTAGTGGTAGAGATGTTTTAGTTGCCGTAGTGCGAGGGGGTCTACAACTCATTGGATCTTGTCTTCTAATATCATTTGATTTTATGTCTTCTTTACCTAAAAGGTCTCGAACATCCGGATTTCTGATATAACTTCTGGGAACATTATTTTTTTAGAAGCTTTCATAAATATGCCTACACTGGAGAATGTAATATAATTTTTCTAGGTTTTAATATATTATTAAATAGATTTACAACATTTATCCAGGAATATGAGTACCGTCTATGCTAAAAACACCTAAAGGTTTAAAGTAAAGGTTTTATGAAATAAAAAGATTTTCAGCATTTTTCATAAAAGTTTTCGGAATTGATTCTAAAATTTCGGTCTTGTTATTTATTTGAAAGTCTTACTTATGTTTAAAATTACTCCTTTCATTAATGGTGAGTTCTGTAGGTATTTTTTATTTGTAGGTAATATATTATTTGTTGGTATTTTAACCGTTTTTCACAACCGATAATTTTAGAATTTTGTAAAATCTTTAATTTCCTTATCTAGGTTGTTTTCTTCATCCGTATTTTCAGCTTCTTGTAATCTCTTTACGGAGTTAACATTACCATTTTCTTATTGTGCTTCATTTAATCAAGCAGTTGCCGTACGACAATACTTAACACAGGCCCAATTAACAATGAAAATAAATTACATCCTTTTTGTATAATTTTATGCTTCTTTTTCTTCCAATTTTTGCTTTGCTTTACTAGTTTTCTAAGGATATGTTTACGTCGAAACAATTTGCACTTCATAGATTTCGTTATCAGTTCGTTTTTAACACATTTATGGACATTTGCGTACCGCTTGAATCAAATTGATGTGAACTGGTTTCTCCTAGCCTGAACCATTTTTAATAAGGCGCGCAGTATCTGCGCATTGTCTAGCACTGGACGGGACATGATCTCAAAAATAAAATAGTTTTAAATATTTTTTTATTTTTATTGGTTGGTACACAAAATTATATTTATCTATCGGAAATATATAAGATCATTTTTTTCAAATTCCGTTGGTGACTGTTTTATATCAAACAAAAGGTAACATGGGGATATTGTGTAGCGTAAATACATGCTTCTTGTATAAATTTCATGTTTCGTGGGTGCAAGTGTTGAGCAAATCGCCTGCTTCTTCTTATTCTTCTTCATATCGGATGGGTGGTCCAAGTTCCTTTGTACGTCAGTCACATGTACTGGCTCTATAAATCAATCTAAGTCCAAGAGTACCGCATATTCCAAGATCTAGCCCTTGAATGTTCAGTCCATTGGACATTTCTTCAATGATTCTGTTTCGGTCTTGCTCCAAACACTCACATTTCAGGAGCAGGTGTTCCGTACTTTCTTCCTGTGGTCCTCATTTCCTACACAGAAGTGGTCTCTTGTAAATACCCTTCCCGTGCATAAAATTCCTAAAGTGTCCATGTTATGTTTCCTTATATTGCATCTACTAAGTGAGAGTAAGATAGATGCAATGTGTTTAGAAAGTTCTTGAAGTCAGCTCATCTTCTCTCATGCTCAGCCTGCGTTGATAGGCAACACAATACTAAGACTGTCGATGTTTATTCTCGGTTAACCATACAATAGGCTCTTTTATTTTCATTATTTGGGATTCATGCCCTGATACTCAACACAACGTAACTTTTTTCAAGTTCCTTAGCTGTGCATAAGATTCATGTAGTCTTTGCTTTGAACTCACTTGCATGCAGTGCCTTCCAGGCTGTCTCTGTAAATTTCAATATCTTGTTCCTGTACCCGTGTTTTAGAATCTCTTGCGCACATTTCATCTGGGCTGTAACATCCGAATGAAGTTATTTTGAGTACCTAGAGAGGTGCCTAATTTGACTCTTGTCATTTGGGTTTCCAAAGTACACAATACAACGACCGTTGAGAGACACGTTTTTTTTGCTTTGATGAAATAAGTTTTTTGTAAAAATACGTAGTAGTGTTTCGATGGTCAGTTTCTTTGGTAAGAATAGCTATTGGATAAATATACTTTGGTGAATATTCCTTTTATACTAGCATTGGATTTTCGCATTAAATCATCTGTCATTATAACATTTGATAACGACGGATCACGAATTCATATCAGATACACCTTCTTGAAAGAATTTTGGGATATTATTAATATTTAGTTATTGCTGTCACATTGTGTACTGACAATCAATATCTTTACATTCTACATTACATAACGCCAACATGTTCAACAAAATTACAAATTACAATTTTTCACAACCAGAAGATCTTTCTATTGACAAATAGTATTGAAATTCTCACTACTTATTCTTAATTATCTCTTGTCCCCTTTAACTCTGAACAAAATTGTCCCTGCCATGCTGAATCATTATACTGCAATATACACACGTATTCATTATCACTAAAATATTTTAAGACTTTGATAATTTTAATGGTGTACTTTTGAACGATAATTTATTACCTCAGAAATTCAAGTCGGTCTTTATTTTGTTTACATAAATCATAGTCAATTAAATAATTTTAACTTATAAGCAGGTGTTCCTCATTAACAATTCTAATTAGAAATTACCATCAATTTAATAATATTATAATTATGTACTTTTTTAATAGGTAAGAACGTTCGCTAGAACTGTAAATCTGTTATTATTTCTATTTACATAAATCAATGTCAGTTAAATAATTTTAACGTGCAGGTGTCCTCATTAACATTATCACCTAGATCAAAGGGTAAAGGTAAAATGCTCTCTGGGCATGTCTTTGACCAAAGTTCAAAGGCCAAATATCCATTTGATGTTCCTATTTTTATTATGTATATACGTATAACCCATCAGTACGTAGTGGTCTAAGGTAAAAATATTTTCTTGCTTTAAGGTCTCGGATCTGGTCTTACCGTGATGACCACATTCCATAGAGTTTTCCTGAAAATTGTCCTATGAACTTGAAGTGTCGAAAACCTACTTAAAAAAAGAACAAGGTAATACATTTTAGTTAATCTCAAGACTCGTTTTACATTATTGCTGACTAACAGCGAAAAGTAATACCGCATACTTGAGGGAATTTTCATTTTGAACAACAGAAAAAACTTTTAGTACTTCATATCTGTTAAGCGAATAATCTTGTAATAAGTGACAATTTTAATAAACGAAGTAATTCATTTTACTGGCACAAATTTCGTTGTATGAGATTTTAATTTGAAGCCGTGTAGCGTTTGGCAATAAAATGCATGAAGATTTATTGTGAAGTGTTTGATGCAATCTCATTACGTATTGCAAATAAATTTCTGAGTTTTATAATGTTTTTTTATTTTAATTTTTACGTGACAACTTGATAGTATTTGTATTTAAAACTATTGACTAATGTTTTTTAAAACGGTTAAAAATATATCGTGCCAACACTTTTTTCATTTCAATAAAACTGACCTATTCAACAAACTTTAATTTAATTATGGTTGATTAATTTTGAAAAAAAAGTTTCTACGATTTAATAAAAACCTTATGAAGTATAATTAATTTCCAAAAAATCTAAAAATTCTAAAATGATTTAGCTAAAATATTTCATACAGCATTAAAACATAACATGATTTTATTAAAAATAAACTTATTTCCTTAGTATTACCAACATTTTGGGTGCCAATTTTTAACGTAAAATAGTATTTTTTTAAAAATTAATTACTCTACACAATTTCCAGTTTTAAACATAAGATTTAATGTTAAGAATATAATTTTTCTTGAACAGAGCATTTTTCCAATAGCTCAGATAATAATAACAATTAACACATGATAATAATAATTAATTATAAAAATTATAATTATTAATTATTGATAATATTCACACAGAATCATAATTTACAATTAATAATAATAATTTACACAACATACAAATTTGGCCTCTGATGGTAATTAAAATTTTATCTTTTAAATTGAACACACAAAAGCAAACCTTTAAACATTACATTATCGGATTGCTTCATACCACTACAATTTATTTGTACCAAAATTGACATTGATATTTCCTTGTTAATTTTTATATCCTAAATTCCCAACTTGTGTAGAATTTATAAATTATTTTATGCAATACTTACAGTTTCATTAAATTTATAAATATTTGCTCAATAATTTTTAATGTTTTGGGGTACTTAATTACAGGCATAATGTCTTTGAATTTTACTGGTAGTTACTTTACTTGTTTTATTATTCTCACTCAAGTTTATATTATTACCTTTATATGTAGCTAAACAGCTGGTGTTGATCTGCGTTGGTGCTGTAGTTGATGGTGGAGACTGGTGACGTTGTAAATCCCTTTTTTATTTTAAACGTACACTTTGCGGGGCGACCAGTAAAACAAAAACAAAACTTCAGCACTTGGATAATTTCTAAATTGATGAAGCATTTTAGTTGTACGCTAATTTAATTAGTTTACTCTACTATAGACTAAGGTTCACAAAAGACTAAACATTAGCTTTTTGGCTAAATTGTCTTAATTATTATCAATAACTTCTAGTGAAAACTTGAGACTTTAGCTGTCTAACACACTCTACTTGACGTGACTATTTAATTTTGTTAAACCTTATGGTGTGACCACATATTGTAAAAAGTATCTCCGGGGGGGGGTTCACGAAAACGACCTCGATTCCCTTTAATGTCAATTTTTAACATGTCCCTCGATTCTCTTTTAACAATTTTAGTGACATAAACACCTTTATGTTTTAACCAATTGCAGAAAGCGGCTTACGTCAATTCACCTACGTTTGAAATTTAACAGTCACCAACGGTTACAAGAAAAAAACTTTTAAGCCCCTAATTTTATATTTCACTTTTATGGGTTCGTTTGTCGGTGGGGTTTATAGTGACAAAGACACTCCACATGACTTTAAACACTCAGGCCTACATTATACGAGCCTTATTGTATGATTTGTATCTGTATTTTGGCATCCCTTATAATTCACAAAGTTTTAATGCATAACTTTATAAAGTATAAGACTGATTATTTTACACTGATTTCTAAAAACACATTCGATACTTCGTAACGTTCTTTTATATATCTACTTAATGCAAAACGAAAACGAAATTGAGTTTTGTCATATTAAAATAAACTTAAAACTTAAACCACAACGCGTGTGTTTCTAATAATGAACGTGTTTAATCTAATCTTTGATCAACTACAACTTAAGAATACAATATATTTTGTCGAAGACAAACGCCACAATCATGGGTGATTAAGCAGTTCCTAGATTTATTGTGTTTACTCTGTGAGCGCAAACAGGGTCTGGATACGCCTTGTTAACGTTAAGGCATTGTTAGTTATATGACAATGTCCTGTAATTGTCATAAAGGAGTTGTCATACAACGGAACTTAGTTTATACGTCCCGTAATTTCGTAACGGAAAAGAAATTTCCATCAACAATAAACTGAAGTGATTGTCCGTGACATAGTGGTAATGAATTTCTAACTTTCATTACCATACGCAAAGTGTGTACTCCTTTGATGAGTTTAAAAATTAGTATTTAAAACTATTTCACGTTTGTCTTCATGGTGTTAAAATTTCAGTTATATGTTTTCCATGAGTTTATTCTTAAATCAAATTAATTAGGCTGTACAGTGATATTGCAATTAATCCGAACTACTATATTAACAAACTATTTACAAATCATTACATTTTTTTTTTTTTTTGGTGTTTAACGTCTGACTATTGTGCACACTTGGGCTAATGCAGACGATGGGATGATGTATAGCGTATGAAAATGCCAAGCCCTCGCCGGGAATCGAACCCGGGTCCTCGGGGTGAAAGCCTAGTACGCTATCCACTAGACCACCGAGGCGGCTCAAATCAATACAATCCACCGATAACTACAAATCACTATTTTAAATTATTTTTAAGTGACTTCTCTACTCTTCGTGAATTTCTTTATAGATTGCTTTCATACTACCGCAAAACCAATGTTGGGCAGTAGATTAATAATTTTGAGACATATTGGACCGCATTTTATCCCTTCGCTGGGCGCGCCTAGATGTAACACAATCGGGCACGCCGCGACAATTTGGCCTTAATGCCTAATTCCGCTTTTGTACCCATGTAAACTAATTTCAAGTCAACACATTGCATTATTTTTTGTACTATACTTTGTTTCTAATTGATTTATTTTAATTATCAGTCTCTTAATAGTTATATTTATTTTAAAATGATTTAATATTTGAAACATAGACTCTTGATACTCTTGAACATAGTTAATGAATACTCTTGTCTGAAAAAGGATTTCATTTTATACAAGAAACATGACAAATGTTACTGAAATCTTAGTGGTCACACTCATCAAAAAATTAAATTTAAAACAAAAATTTGAAAATTAATATTTAAAAATTACATCTGAATCAACGTCCATTGCTTCAGCTTCGTGCAAACAGCGGTCATCTGGCTGTGATTCTTAAAACATTTTTATTACATTATTTGCAGACAATTTTGGTTCTTTAATTTTTGTGTAGTCCATAATTATGACAAATAGGTCTACGTGTTCGTACTTGAGCCTGTTGATTTTCCAATAACTTATATTTGCCCAAAAAAACCTAAAGATCTTTTGGAAGAGTTAGGATTGTCGCTCCAGCTTTCAAGTGTCCTCCATGAAACTGAGCCAATTTTTTCAAAAATTTGATTCTTCGCTCACTGTAATGCAGATAGTTGAATTTGTAAATTATATTTGTATTTATTCCGGCAATGTCTAAATGCCGATAAAAAAGGGCCATTGTTAAAAGTCTTTTGCTTCGGGATGTCGAGTAACTGCCACACATTTCATCGACAGTATCAACGTCACATTTTGTAGCGTTCTAATCCAAATTTACAATAGACGTTTTGGAATCTTCATCAATAGAATAGAAACACGGTAAAATACTAAACTAAAACACTAAACACAAAACTACCTGAAGGGTAAGAGTGACTATGTTTGAACAAATATAGTGAGAATAACACAACGAAAACAGTTACACGGTTGGGCGCGCCGCGGCAACTGGGCCGCAAACGTAACTACCTCGCATTCATTCCTTATTTCCGGACGGACTGAAGATAAGGTGGTATTCGTTTTATGCAGTTCGTATCCCTTAAGGTGGTTTTGACAAATACTCAAAGCCCTGAAAACATTTCTCCATCGATACCTAACGTAAGATGGGAAAATAAAAGATTGCGGCCAATTTGCCACTAGCGCGCCACTTAAGGGTATGCTGAACACTGCAAACAATTTCCAAAAAATCATGAACTATTATAATAATATAAAGCGTTTTCCATGAAAATGTATAATATTGCCTTTATCTTGAATACTAGTAATGATTTTTTTAAAAAGGTCCAACGAAATGCTCCTAAAAATAGCCCAAAATCATGTGTCATAATACCACACTCCCTTTCATAAAAATAAATTATTTCTAAAAAATTAGTAGAAATTTTGTTATAGTGTATTGATTTTCAGCAATCATCCGAAAGTTAAATCTGCAGAAATCTGTAGAAACTACCGTATGTTACACATTTAAAAATA